>LAPY01003879.1:22848-33788 GCA_000970635.1 Eragrostis tef
CAGAGCTCCCCGCCCGCGGCCGCTGGCGACGGCGAACATCTACGCGGACAGCCAGATGTTCGGCCGGCACGTCGAGAGGCGCCGCGTCCTCGACTTGTTGCTGCACTGCACGATGACGGCGACGGCGAGCTCGGCGTGCTTCCGGTGATCGGGCGCGCCGGCATGGGAAAGACCACCCTCGTGCAGCACGTCTGCGACGACCCCGCGGTGCGCCGCCGCTTCTCGCTGATCGTGCTGCTGGACTTCCACTGCATGACCCTGACGGTCGCCGGCGACGGCGAGACCGCGCGCCAAGCGGCTGCGCGGCTCGTTCATCAGCGACAAGGTCGTGGGCGCTGTGCTGCTGTGCAAGTCGGTCTTCCCTTCCTACTGCCTGTACTGCACCGCTTATTGCACAATCGATGGAGAGAGTAAAGAGTAACAAGGGCTTGCACGCTTTTGAGGTGGCGTTCAGAATCAAATTTTTACACCAAGCACTCTGTTGAGATTCTGCACCCAATTGGATGGATTGCAGTGCAACGTCGCAGCGAAAAAAATTTCCCTGCAGGTTGTGAATGATGTGCCGCCGTCTTAAAGTCTAAAATGGCTTCTCCAATTCAGTGCAAAATTCAGAGTCTGAACTGTACGATTCGTTGACATGAGCATATAAGTAAAAAAATAGCAGGAGGGCTGCCGTGTCTCTTTCATTGATAAATTGCTGGCTGCGTTATTCAGAGAGCGAAAATTTCAAGTCCAGTATGAATTCTTTGATTCTTTTGTACATTTGTAAGTTCAGGTACCGGTTCTCTTGGAGCATTCTCTCTGCATTGTCCACGGATGATAATGTGACGGTACAAATGCAGAATCAGAGGACCTTCAGCAGCTGCACCTCGAATACCAGAGGCTCCTTGGCGTGTGACAGCAAACTGCGCCGCGGTCCAAACTGCAATCGCATCCGAAGCAATTAGAAGAGTAACAACTAACTGGATCTGAAACATCTCAGGCGCACTCAGGTGCGAGCTATACAGTTCAGAAATAACCAAATGTTGTACTGTACTAATCCAGCACTGCTGCTTCGAGAGAAGGGAAGGCACAAGGAAAGGCAGAAACTAGACGTTGTCAGGGTTATACTGCACCTCTTCCGGTATGGGCTTCAAGGTCTCATCGACGTAACCAACCTCGGGAGGAATTAGAGCCCTTCTCTTGCCTGCATTGCACAAAAAATCCATGAAGAAAACTGAAAAAAGACGACCATTTTGAACTACTAAGCGCGACAGTATCTGCATGCTGCCTAAAACATCTAGTATTAACTGATATCGTACGTAGTTTAGTTACCTCCGACCTTCATCCCGATTAGTACATCTTTCAGGCCTCGAATCATCTGAATGAACATGTAAACCAATTGCTATATCATAGACATCAATAGCCGGAAAAATATGGTAGACTGATCTGGGAGGAGATTTGGACTTTGGAATTATGTGAAGTTTCAGTAGTGAAGCTTATTATAACCTCTTTTCCGCCTAGTGGAAGCGTCACCGGCTTGCTCTCCCCGCTGAACTGGTCCACGGTGCTGAGTTACAGAATTCAGGCAAAATATGATGATACCATCATAAAGTGTGAACAGACAGTGTACAGACTAAATATATGGTCACTGGCATTGTATTCACCTATGCACAAAATAACCATTTGCACGGCGGCATACGTAGTTGAACTCCACCAGATCACCTTCCCGTGCTTCCGGTCCCTCTCCTTCGACAACATCTTCAGATCAAGAAGCATAATTCTTACATAAGCTCTCAGAAATATGACTGAAAGTTGTGCACGAACTGTACCTTCAAGCTTTACTCCACTGTCCAGCTTTCGGTACCTGAACACTTTGTAAGGAAATCCAGATTGGATTCCTGTACCATATAAATCGTATCTATTTGGAGCAATAAATCATTACCTGATAACATCAGGTTCCTGCTTTGCTGCTTGCGCTGGCATGGCCAGGGCAAGAAGATCGATGCACGAGGCCACCGCACCAAGAGCCACCATCTCTGAAACCGCCGTCCTCCTGGAAAGCCTACAAATTGCCTTCAGAGCGGACTCCCTCCTGTGACCTGCCCAGCGTATCTTCATTCGCTCCGACGGACACCAGCATCTGATTGGAATTCCTGAATTAGGTCCAAGCATAGGAAGGATCCTCGTTTTTTCTTTCATTATAATTCAGCTTTGAACAATTTGACCATGAGATTTTGTGGTTTTCTGCCATACCTTGGAGTCAGGGAGGCGCTTGGGAACGGATTGGTGAATGCCGCGAGCGATGCAGTGTCCATCATCGTGGCTCCAAGGAAAGCAACGGACGGGAAGGATAAGACATGACTTGCGCGGATAAAGTTAGTAAAAGCTTATAAATAAACACAAATAGGAAATAGTTCATCAAATGTTGAGATGGCCGAGTTGGTCTAAGGCGCCAGATTAAGGTTGTCCGAAAGGGCGTGTTCATTTTTTATACTGATTTCATTTTGTTGCATAGTGGGTTAAAAGAGTGTCGACAGGTTTGTATTCTCTTTCAGATTCTCAAATGGATTTTCAAGGTTTTGAAACTGCGGCACCATGGTGCATGGGTTCAAATCCCACTCTCAACATGTTTTTTTTACTGATTTCATTTTGTTGCATAATGGGTTAAACGAATGTCGAGAGGTTTGTATTTTCTTTCTGATTCTCAAATGGATTTTCAAGGTTTTGAAACTGCGGTACCATGTTATAGGACCAAACAGCTGGATTACGATCGTTTATATTCTGGTCATCCTTTTGTTACTCTTTCTGAGTTTCTATTATGTTGGTACATGAAAAAAGAACCCTCGCTGAAGTTTTTCCTCCTCGTTAATGAGGTCTGTTCAGACGGGAAGTTTGATGGTCTAACCAAAGAGTCTTATCCGTGTTCATAGACCGAGGGATTGTGACAAAGCGGCACATGCATTAGCGGGCTTAGGGTGTGAATGTGTCCCTGGACAGTTCAATTGTGGATGTTCTCTCTGCAGATATTTGTTCGATTGTTACTTATAATTTATTAGTTGTTGAGCATGGAATTATTCTTCCCTTCAAAAAACTAAAGTGTGTGAGAAACACACTTATATAAAGTTATGTTAAAATATGTGAGAAACACACTTATATAAAGTTGTGTTAGTTGTGTTAAAATATAAAATATGTGAAAAACATACTTTTATGATTTATTTCATAGAAGTGCATTCCCCTCACATATTTATGTTAAAAAATATGTGAGAAACACACACTTATATGTGTTTCTCACATAGATAACTTTATATAAGTGTGTTTATCATATAAGTGTGTTTCTCACATATTTTAACATGATTTTATATAAGTGTGTTTCTCACATATTTTAACATAACTTTATGAATAAGCATCGTTTCCAGAAGACGAGTGGCATATACTAGCTTATTTACTACCGTTTGCAAAAACATCGCTCATATTGATACACTCCTATTTCTTTTACCTATAACAATATGGATACATTTCGTGATGCAAGCTTGAAAAGAAACGGATCAAGGCCGGTTGTTATGGAGACGGAAAGCACAGAGCTGACCCATTTGTAGTAGGTATTACCACTCACATCTAACCCATATGAGAAATGTTCATTTTGTCTCCCTAAACTATCGTAGCTTACTCATTTTCGTCTTCCAATATACAAAACCTGGCACAGACGACCCCTTAATTATTCATATTAGTTTTTTTTTCTTTCTCGAGTTATTTTGGCTCGCGGTTTTGGCCTAGTCGGACTTTAGGCCCATATGTTAGATAACATTTAACCACTTGGGCACACATTCTCGTGTTGTTCAGATCCCAATTGATAAAGGTGTCCTCGCTCTCTCTCTCTCTCTGTGTGTGTGTGTATTCTCTCTTTCTCTGTTCACCACAAACCCTACTTGTGGGTGGCAACATAGGACAAAGCGACGACGGTCTAGGGGTCCAGAAGCTCAGGAAGAGCAGTAACATCGCAGGTTATTTCTTGTTATGGCTTGGATCTTTTATGGTAGATCTCGGTGCACATACTCTCTTTTTCTACATTTTTAGCAAGAAAATATCCCTCGTTATTTTAGCTAATTGAAGTGGGGTTGACGGATGATATATACTAAAAATATTGTTTATTAGTGTCACATAAAACAAAACGGGGTGTGTTCAAGCGGGTTTTGATCTCGTTATTCAGAGGTTCGAATCATTCTGTTTCAATTTTTTATGGTAGGAATATTTATACTGGCCCTTTTTATTTGCTTTATTATTTCTGTTCCAGAACCTATCCCTATTGTTTATCCATATAAAAATGATATAAAATCAAAGGTAGAAGAAACGGATATAATGGAATTCTGTGGCCCGAGGTGGATTAGTATGGTTTGATTAGAAAACTCTCCTCGATCCAAATTTGACACTCGAAGATTAGTTCAAACAGAGTGATAGTATATTTTAATGATGCTCTTACACACTGCTGAAGTGTGAGTCCCGTCCATAGTGCTCCCTAGGGCTAGGGTTGCGGTGAGAGAAGTCTCCGCAATCTAAGCCACTGTGAGGTCGCGTGTCCGTCTGCCTACGTGCCATATGACATGTGGGCTCAGAGTATGTGACAAAAGCGTAAACGAAAACTATGAGAAGGAAAGAAACCTGGTATGGGCTTTTAAAAGGTCTTGTTGTAATTAGAAGAATAAACAAGTAAAAGACAAAATGAAACATTTTTTCCGTACTTCAAGAACAAAATGTGTTTAAACAAATACCAGCTAAGACTATCTTCTTCAAAGGTGGTAGAGACCTAAAGCCAAATTAAATGTTGAACAGCTTTAAGATACAAGACCAAAACCTTCTATCTCCAACGAAAAAACTAAATCTCACCTCCTTCCTCCGAGCTCCGCCTTTGCCCCGGCCCTTCCCGCCACTGCCACCGTCCCGCTCGTCACGCCCCTCTACCGCCCCACAGTCACGCTCCAACCCCGCTCCGTTGACAAATTGGACGGGCTCGGCGTCGCGCCCCCGTCTCGCTCTGCTGACGAATCGACAGGCTCGTCAGCGGTGGCTGCTGCGAGAAGAAGATCCGTCTCGTCACAGACCTCCATGGCAAATCGGCTAAGGTGGGAGCCTTCTCCTCTCTCCTCTCTTCTCGCTCCCCGTCCCCGATCCTCGTCTCCCTCAAGTTTTGCCGCGTGCTCAACCTTGATGGCCTGTCGTCTTCTCCTCCCCCTCCTTCGCCGACCTCGGCGCCCCTGGGTCGCGCACAAGGAGGTCTACTGCTACCCTGGACGTGTGGGTCGTGTGGTCTGCTCACCTATTTGTGGGTCGCGAACTTCATCATATCATACGCATAATAGGTTTCCTTTTTAGGTCATCCGTTGAAGACATGTTTTAGCTACAACCTATTTCGTGTGTAATCTGATTTGTTGGAGATAGTCTAAAGAACGAGAAGTGCCTACACCGCACGAGACGATGGAGGATGCATTTCGCATCCGCTCCTGCTCGCCTCAACCCTAACCCAGACGGGCCACCCGCCGCCAGCGATTCGTGGCTCCCGGTCCGCCGGCGTTTCCACTGCCAAAGGAATCAACTAGCCGCCGCAGCCTCGCGTGGTTCCCCTCTATACCCTCGTGCGCCGGTCGTCTGGCTGTCCCTCCTGGCGACAAGCCATCGCTCTTCGGGTTTGTGACTACGACTTGCTACCTCTCGTGAAATTTTGGAATCCATGATCCTGTCTTCAGTACTCCTGCCACTCTGCCAGATGGTTTGCCACGGTATTGTACTATCTGATATAGGGTTTTAGTGAGATCGTCTCGATGATTAGTGAAATGGAGGATTGAAGATTGGGAAAACACTGACTAGTGTTTTTGTTTGATTGGTTATGCCTTGCTTCAATGCAATTCAATGGAACGTCGATGCTCTGATTCTATTTCAATGACATTCCTTATTGGGTTGTACCTGGAAATGCTCTTTTTGATTGCCGCGGTTGTTATGGGAAGTGTTATGAGTAACATTAATAATCTGACGACATTTAGATGAGTAGAAGCTTTGTGAGGTCGTACTGTTTTATACTCTGACGACATTATGAGTAACATTAGTTCTGAGTAACATTAATAATCTGTCGAACATTTATTGAATTAGCAACTGTTGGTTTAAAACCTTCTATCTCCAACGAAAAAACTAAATCTCACCTCCTTCCTCCGAGCTCCGCCTTTGCCCCGGCCCTTCCCGCCACTGCCACCGTCCCGCTCGTCACGCCCCTCTACCGCCCCACAGTCACGCTCCAACCCCGCTCCGTTGACAAATTGGACGGGCTCGGCGTCGCGCCCCCGTCTCGCTCTGCTGACGAATCGACAGGCTCGTCAGCGGTGGCTGCTGCGAGAAGAAGATCCGTCTCGTCACAGACCTCCATGGCAAATCGGCTAAGGTGGGAGCCTTCTCCTCTCTCCTCTCTTCTCGCTCCCCGTCCCCGATCCTCGTCTCCCTCAAGTTTTGCCGCGTGCTCAACCTTGATGGCCTGTCGTCTTCTCCTCCCCCTCCTTCGCCGACCTCGGCGCCCCTGGGTCGCGCACAAGGAGGTCTACTGCTACCCTGGACGTGTGGGTCGTGTGGTCTGCTCACCTATTTGTGGGTCGCGAACTTCATCATATCATACGCATAATAGGTTTCCTTTTTAGGTCATCCGTTGAAGACATGTTTTAGCTACAACCTATTTCGTGTGTAATCTGATTTGTTGGAGATAGTCTAAAGAACGAGAAGTGCCTACACCGCACGAGACGATGGAGGATGCATTTCGCATCCGCTCCTGCTCGCCTCAACCCTAACCCAGACGGGCCACCCGCCGCCAGCGATTCGTGGCTCCCGGTCCGCCGGCGTTTCCACTGCCAAAGGAATCAACTAGCCGCCGCAGCCTCGCGTGGTTCCCCTCTATACCCTCGTGCGCCGGTCGTCTGGCTGTCCCTCCTGGCGACAAGCCATCGCTCTTCGGGTTTGTGACTACGACTTGCTACCTCTCGTGAAATTTTGGAATCCATGATCCTGTCTTCAGTACTCCTGCCACTCTGCCAGATGGTTTGCCACGGTATTGTACTATCTGATATAGGGTTTTAGTGAGATCGTCTCGATGATTAGTGAAATGGAGGATTGAAGATTGGGAAAACACTGACTAGTGTTTTTGTTTGATTGGTTATGCCTTGCTTCAATGCAATTCAATGGAACGTCGATGCTCTGATTCTATTTCAATGACATTCCTTATTGGGTTGTACCTGGAAATGCTCTTTTTGATTGCCGCGGTTGTTATGGGAAGTGTTATGAGTAACATTAATAATCTGACGACATTTAGATGAGTAGAAGCTTTGTGAGGTCGTACTGTTTTATACTCTGACGACATTATGAGTAACATTAGTTCTGAGTAACATTAATAATCTGTCGAACATTTATTGAATTAGCAACTGTTGGTTTAGATCCAATGGCTGCATCTACCAGGTGCTAGTTGTTAATTGCCATTTCACTTTATCTTTCATTCCTGTTAGAACATTCTGCTACCAAGTCCAGTGCACATTTACATTTTGGGAGGGCATGATCTAGGATGGCCATTTTCTCTTCCTTGTTGTAAGAAGCTAATATCCTAGCATTTTCTTCCTTCAAGAATCTTACCGTGCCTTTTATAATGGGGAATAAGGGATCATCATGTCCTCTATATGAAAATTCTCAACTGTTTCTCATTTATTATTGTAATTGATCGTAGTCTTCAACCTCAAGTTTCACCTATCTTGCTACATCAACTGTTGTTCTCTGTAGTCTTCTGGTGGGAAGAAAACATGCTCAAGATTCTTTGGCTTCTCGGTAGCAATAGGGAATGCATTTTTAATATTGAGTAGAAATAAAACCGCTCTAAGCGATGGAGAGCTAGCGAACCTGAGGGTAGATGGCCAGATTGAAACAAGTATTGCCTGTCAAAATGCATGGACACCTTTGAGTTTAGGCTCTGATCTAATCGGAAATATGTGGTGATGGGTCTGGTATTTTCTTTCGCAGTGTGTGAGAATCCTATATTTTGGTGAATCCGATAGGATATGGAAGGACGGAGGGCAAAACTTATTCGCAGCACATCGTGTTTTAAATGACATGGCTGTTCCCTCATTGGTTTAAAACTTGGTGGTTTCAATATGCATATGTACGTTTTCTTACTGATACCTGTAAGCTAAATTGATTTTGATGCTTCATGTAATGTCTATCACAATATTTACTCTATGGAATATTTTTGTTTTTCTCTTGTTCACCTGGTTTTTAAAGTCTGACATATATGCATTTAATGTCCTCCTGGAAGAATGAAATGTTTAGTTCAAATCCTATTTAACAACTTAATGTTCCTTTATTGTTTTAGCACATAGGTGGCATCTTAATTGGTTTCATTGTTAGTTATAACTAGAGTGACCTCAACCATTGAACTTCTGCTCTACATTTACTTCAGTCGTATTTGAGTGACATCATCACCTCAACTACAGAACTGACTGACGTCTTTCCCATCTAAATCATGTTATTGATCAAATTGGATAGATATGATCCCTTTGTGTTGGATGCTAATAAATGATATACTTTTATTCCAGTACAGTTTAGTATAAGCGAACTCTTTGTTGTTTCTCTTGTGTGCTGACTAAAAGCCTTCATCTTGTTCAGAGCTTAAATTGCATCCTAGACATGGAAGACAAAACTGATGATCTTGATGAGCAAAATGAAGCAACAGAAGCTGAAGTAAACGTTCCTCAAGATGCCCAAGGGATTATTCTTTCTTTTCTGCCCGGCAGGGTTGTTGTCAAGCTTCGCGGAGTGTGCAAGTTCTGGCGAGACTGTGTTGAAGAGCCTAGTTTTGTGGACCGCCATCTCAGTAATGCTTTCCGCTTCCACCAGTCCATTGCTTGCTTTACCTCGCTCGATCATGGACTTGCCCGCATGTACACATTTGATCCCACCACAATGAATTTCAAAAACGTGGACCATGTGTTCTCAAATAGGTTTCACATGTCGGGCCCCTGCAATGGCTTGGTATGCGCATATGATTTTAAAGGCAATGCTGAGGTCTTGAATCCAATAATGCGGAAGCATTTGAATCTGCCAGTTTCAGCAGTCAAGTCAAGATCTCTTTACTCTGAATATTTTCTTGGATTTGTGCACTCAACAAAAGAGTACAAGGTGGTCTCTATCCGTCACCGCGTGCAATTCTTGACATTTGAAATAAGCACTATTGGGACGCGATCATGGAGGACAGTGCGTGAATCAGCAGAACTCCTGAAGACAACAAAGGCAGTCATTGCTAACAATGCAATGTATTGGTTACTTCTTCATGATGCATCCTCTGTGCTGTGTCGAGAAATCCTGATGCTTGACCTGACTGATGAAAGGTTCTCAAAAATTGCTCTCCCTGATGCTGTAAAAGAACATGATTTGGCATTAGTCGAAGGGGAAGGTAGGCTTCATTTGTTGTCAACGCCTACGGATGGATCTAGCAATTCAGTCTCAGCTATTTGGGTGGCTGACTCTAGGCAAGTGTGGATGCAGCTGGAGACAGTCACCCGTCAGGTACCTGTGGGCATGAGCCTGTTTTTTCTGTACAAGATGAAGATCTTCTTTGGCCGTCAAGACAAATTATTCTACAGAGATCTTCTGGATAACACGGTTTCCTGCATCAACATACCTCCTGGCGAGAGTTTGCTGTCCTGTGGCACATTTGTGGAGAGCTTTGCACCTGCTTTGGAAGGCTTGCTGAACTCAACTGCGTCATATTCTTCGTATGATTCTTGTCTGACAGAGTCATCTTCAGCACACATTGGACCTTCGTCTTGTGGGTCTGGTCCTGAGCAATCTCTTGAGAGAGCAAAGAGAACAGTGAACATGGAGTGGAAAAAAATAAAATGAGGCTCGGTCTGATGGATGATTCTGTGTACTGTACAGCATTCCATTGGTAGAAGTTGATTCCTTCTGTCGATACAAGTTGCTGTTGTTTTTGTGTCGTGTAATGCTGTGTTTGCTCCTTTCTATGGGTAGTGGCAGAAATAAGTGACCATAGAAATGGGGTTGTATACAAAAAGGAAACTGAACAAATTGGGACATGTTAGCGAGTATCATCTATACTTTTTGGGTAATATATTCACCCCTGCTTGTGACCGGATTTATATATTTGGAATATCCAAAGATATACAATGGATTATACTCAGTATCCTTGTTACAATTTGTACTGAAATCGTATATATGGAGCATTTGTGAACATGTAGGCCAAGCGCGGCAAATTGTTGCTTCCACAGGCCATATAAACTCAAGGCTCCCAGAGCAGTAAACATTTTGCTCAACGATCCCATTATTCTTGTCACAACTTTGCGTGTCGGGATTGTAAGTTACATTAACATGCTTCTCAAACAGTGGGCAAGGCCAGCGATGGCGGGAAGCCGAAGTACGGCCAGCTATACTCGCCGGCGGCACCGGCGGGGCACCGTGCCCCGCACACCCTCTCCAGCTGGAAGCTCTTGACATCGATTTTGAACAGCTCGACGTCCCTGGTCTTGTGGCTTGACATAAACGCCGGCTCGCCGTCGCTGACCTCGAGGATCAAGCACCCGTTGGCCGCGCCCCGGACGCAGAACGGCCGGCCGCGATCCGCCGGCCACGGCAGCTCAATCGTCTTCTCCAGCTGCCACCGCGGCGCGTCGCCGTCGTGCTCGATGGTGTAGTAGCAGAGTTTGGCTTTGCCGCCGGCGTGGTGGAAGTCATGCGCGAACACGCCGACTTTCCCGTCGGGGCCCTCCACAACGGCGACGTGCTCCTCCCAGTAGCCGGCCGGCGACGGGATCGTCGCGACGGAGAGCTCCATGGCGGCGGTGTCGAGCACGAGCCAGCGGTTGGTGAGGCAGTCCACCCAGTAGAAGCGGCCGTGCGCGTAGTGCCGCCCGTTCCCGACCGCGTCGCCG
>LAPY01003880.1:38886-51065 GCA_000970635.1 Eragrostis tef
GGGGGGGGGGGAATTGATTGGGTCCAGGGATCGACAGAAGTGAAATGGAGGAAGAGATAGAGAAAGTACCTTGATTTGTTATGATTTTGATGATCACTATCCAAATTGGAGAGACGAACCCAGGAATCGATTTTGAATTGGGTATGGAACTGAAGGCAATGGGGAAAAAAGAGGAGACGCGAGCAGAGGCGGCCACATCTCGCCTTCAGATCACTATCCACAGGCGATGCTAGTTGGATCTCACGAGGGAGCAGAGGCTGTGAGAGGTCCCAATGGAGGAGCAACACGAGGCGGCGGCGGTGCTGTTTGGGGTTGCCATCGGTGCGTCGGAGTTGTGCCTGGGGTTCGCAATGCGAATGAGTGGAAATTCTTAACGGACCGAGAAAGTTCGGGAACTTCCGGGCGCTGGTGACGAACTGACGATTTCACCCGCTCCACATCCAACGGCTTCTGTCACGACTTTAGCGCATCGGATGGCTGAGCCTTAACGGGCGCGACGTGGACGGGTTATCGGGCGACGAACGCGACCGCGTTGGGATATATAGAGATGCTGAAGGACGGCTGAGCTGTGGTGGACAGGTGGAGGTCCTCTTAAGCAACAATTAATGGCTCCTAGCTTCAGCCGCTCCATCGATCACCTTCCCTCTGCGCTCGGCGAGGTCGTTCAACGCCAGGCGCCACGTGCTCTCCATGAGCGTGTCGTCCTCCCGCACCCACCCGCTCCACTCCTTGCCCACCTCCAGAACAGCGTCCAGGCCGTGCATTCCTGGGTCGCCGAGCCCACAGTTTCCTCTTGGGGCCTGGCCTACCTGGACGCGCTCCACGTCGCGCTCAGCAAGCTCTTTCTCCTTCCGGAGGCGCGCGCCGCGCTCCGGCCGCTTCGGCTCCGCTACCGCCACGCAAACGGCGCCTTCCAGGGTCCGTGGTCGACTCAAGCACTCCGCGCCACGCCGATGCGCGAGCCCCCAAGGCTCTCCTCCGCCATCCGTCACCGTGCGCAGCGCCAGGCAGATCGAGAAGGATGTCGCGCACCTCGCGTCCTCTCCTCAGTGTGCGGCGCCATGGTCGCAGAGAGAAGGCTTATGCGGACTTGTACGGCCGGCGTGCTCGCTAAGGCCAGCGTCGCGCAGGCTGCTGGAGGGCTGCAAGAGAAGGCCATGAGCTCCTCAATCGCGCGACATGCCGAAGAGCCTCCAACACACCTCAGGCTACGGCAGAGTGACTGCTGGATTGATTTGGAGTAAACAAAGAGAAAAAACGTGCTCGTGCGGGTGAGGTGTGCCCGCGTCGTGATATGCATGCAGCGAGAAGGCTTGTCCGCGCCGTGACATGCATGGTCGCCACGCAGCTAGGAGAGTGGGCGCGTCGTGCTCGCCAGCGCAGCTAGGAGAGAGAGCGGGTTGGTGAAGTGAATGGTGACGAGTTCAGATTTTCCATAGAGCTAGCTGGGACTTGTGTCTTCAGTGGCAGACAATACAGATTACTTCAAAAATTATTCTCCACTCTTAGTTAAATTTGGAAATCTAGATTTATAATGTGTACTAAAATCATGTTAAATTTTGTGTTTGCACAAAATATTGAATTGGTCAAGATCATTGGTTGGACATGTGTCCCGTATCGTGAGCCCAAAGATTTTATCCGTCTAATGATAGCTAGAATTTATGGAACACCGTAGAGTTTACAGCAGCAGATGCTTTGGAGCAATATGCGGAAAAGGCCATATATTTCCTGGTTAAAAAAATGAAACTTAAGTATGAGCTTTATATGGATCCGTTATCAAAACTTATGTTATCTCTACTTACTTAAAAAGTCACAAAGAGATCGTCCAACTTTATTTTCGTCTTTCGTCCTGCCGAGATTTCTGGAGTTCAACTCGAATTCGTCCTTGTGAGGTCGTCCGCTTGAGTCCGTCAATTTATTTTGACTGAGTTTAATTCGAGTTCGGATTTCTTGATTTTCGTGAGATTTAGAGATTTCTTGATGGGGAACGAAGGTGAAGACGATTTCGAATCCGTTTTGCTCATCCCATGGCATTGGAGGGCTTTAATCTTGTGGATCCGTGAGCTCCACCCGCCTCTAATGGAGTTTGTGTTTGGATTGCTTCTGGACGAAGGTGGAAGACAGCAGAAGGGCTACGCTGGGCCGAGATTGGTAACGATGCTAGGATGGTCATATTGACCATATTGGGCCAGAATTGGGAGATAACGTGACCTCCATCGCTGCCTCGGGCATTTGCTAAACTTCACCGCCTGCCTGTTGCTTCCCTTTCCCCAATGTGATGATTCTTGCCATTTTTTTGCACGTAACAATGGTTCAATGCCACTAACGATCGATCTTTCATGATGGTGCATTGCCAACTGATCCTGTGCATGAATTTATTATATTGTGAACTGCTGACAGGAGTAGGTTAATCTTAGCATAAAACCGAATTACATTAACATTTGCCTCCCCGATCTTTGATTGCGTGATCATGGGTGTTGAAGAGGTGCTATCTTTGAACTCGCCTTCACATGAAGCAGCAGTAGTATTTGTGTGAAGAACAACTAGAAGCCACTAAACTAATACTCGATCTACTCTGGAAAGGAAAGAAGGCTCTCTGGTCCCTGACTCCGGCAAGGAGAAATTCAACAAAACTGGACGTTTGTTCTTCTTTGTTTTGGTCAATTTGATTTCATAAGGTTTTAGTACTCAGATCAAATTTGTCTCAATAAATATGATATGCAAAGCAATGCATGCTTAATCTGGTCAGTATTTTGTTCAAATTTATCTCCCCGTTGCAACGCAAGGGCAAAATGCTAGTGACAATCAAAAGTGAGAGGGCAAAAGTTCTCAGAGAGCTACAAAAGTTTGTGACCATGTGTGGTCTGATGTTGCACGTCAACAACGATAAGCACGAACCACTCTTGCCTCATCTCGCTGAGATGGATATTGATAAAGATCAGGCTCTTGATACTGGATCACATAGTCGAAAAGCTGCATGCAGTTTACCACAAGAGCGCGAGAAAGATGTTTAGCATTGGTTTCTCCCCATAGAATGTCTAATGTTAGGTGTTTATATTAGAGTTTTTTTTTGCGAAAGTTTATATTAGAGGTTGTTGTACCAACAAGTTTGTATGCTAGATGTAAGCTAGATTTTGCAACTTACTTAGGCCCTGTTTGGCACAGCTCCAACTCCAAAGTCCATCATGGAATTTGGTTGAGCTGTGCCAAACGCTCCAACTCCACTAAACTCCGTAGCAGGGAACTCCATGGAGCAGCCCAGCCCGCAGTTCATTTTTGGTGGAGTTGGAGCGTCCCAGCCCGCAGTTCTTCCCCAGCTCTCTCTTCCCTCACCAAAACCTAGCCGCCGCCCCATCAAATCCAGCCACGCCCGCCTCCGAAGCTAGCAAACTGGAACGAGCAAGCTGTTTGGAACTCGTAGGTGTCCTTCTCCAGACGCGCGACTCGATCCGTGGCCGTCAACTGCCGAGGCCATGGCGACTAGATCTGAAGCCGAGGCCAATGTGTCCTGATTTTGAAATCGAAACTATTGAGCCGATCAATCTTGATTCACAAGAGGAGGAGGACAGGGCTGCAGTAGGAGGGGCTGAAATTGGTGGGAATGGAGAGGAGGATGTACCTCTTCCATTGTTAAATGACAAGAGAAAAGCTAGTGTGCCGGCAACAGATGGGGCTTATAAAGGAAAGAAGGTAAGGACAGGGACAACACTATGCATTCAAGAAGCAGTCACTAGAATTGCTGATTCGGCTGTTGCTATTGCTTGTAAGAAGGAAGCTGAAATTTCTATCAAAGAAGTCATGCAACATGTGCTTGAATGCGGTGCAACTTTTGAGAGCAATAAATACTACATTGCCACTGAATTGTTTGTGTAGAAGGAACAAAGGGAGATGTTCATGACAATGCCACCGGGAGATCTTAGGTTCAATTGGCTTAAGAGGAAGTACAATGAGAAGTTTGAAACCTAGATGACTAGATTTATGTTTAGTGATTTGGTCATTATTTTCCTATGTTGTAAGACTTGTCACTTTGCCATGTTGAACTAATTCAGTTTTAATTGTTGTTGTCCTCTAATCATTTGTGTCAATTGTTGTGAATTTTCACATATGCAATATTTTGCTACCTAATATTTAAATTTATTTTGGTATGGTAACAATTATTTGTCTTATACTTGCACTGAAAGTTTAATATAATGGTTGTTTTTATAATCAAAAATGCTCAATATCAAATTTAAATAACAATAACAAGATCAAGGGTATCGCAGTCATTTCCATATGTAACCAACCTTTTCTGGATCTGGAGTTGGAGCCGTGCCAAACAGGACTTCACATCCTACTGCAACTCCACAGTGGAGCTGCTCCACCATGGAGTTTCTGGAATTGTGCTGCTCCACTGACAGTGGAGCTGTGCCAAACAAGGCCTTAATTAAGGTGTCTGCTGAAATTTTGTCTGTCCATATCTCAGCAACGGCATAATATACGTCCTTCCATTGTTTCTTTAACTAGCCTATCGATGCACGGGCTAGAAATTATATTGTGTGTAGATATCATCTGACTATATAATTGATTATTAGTGATGGAGTTAGTAAGGACTATTTAGTTTTGATTCCATAGTTAGTACAAACAAAGACAGAGGAGAAATTCATGCAACAAAATCTATTACTTAAGGTATGTTGATCTTAGCCTGATGTGCTTCTTTTTTTAGACCTTGACTTTTATAGGATTAACCTTCAACCTATGCGACAGGATGATTCCTTTTTTTTTCCATTGCAAAAAGCATTTGATTCTTTATTCACCACTGATGTCTCAGTTACATGCGGCCTCTATATGTCAGTGGCAATAGTGTATTGTGCAAAATTGCAATGGCAGGTAAGGAATTATTCTAACTGGCTCTCTACGAAAAATTTGTACTCATTCAAAACTTGTTAAAGCTTATATATGTCTATTTCCTCATGAACTTTTGAAGTTGTTCGATCTAAGAATTAATGCATGTGCATATATGTCAAGAACATGCACTACAAAGCTAGGGAGACTCATTTTATTGTAACAATATATATGTATAGAAACTTCTCAAGGAAACAACTCCATTGCCATAGGATTTGAGTATATTTACATACAGGCTAATGTTTTCATATGTCAAAGAGAAACACCAATGAAAGGATCCGATCAGGGGATGATTGGCATATATATAAAAGTAACTTTTAGTGTATGTTAGTGTAGACACAGTAGTAATGTGCTATTGAAAAGCACATGTGTTTAACAAATCGTAGCCACATCAAAGTCTTTAAAATAGAAGTTACCTTTTAAGTAAATTAATCTTCCCGCAGTGGACCTAATCAACATCTTTTAACTTCGACATGCAGGTCTCTTCCCATTCAACATGCTCTTCATCAAGTGATTACTTCTTAGAACGCATGCACATATTGATCCTCTTTTATAATTCTCACAGCAGATTGTTTCGAGAACGATTCACTTATCCCGGTCTGGCATGGATGACATGTGGACTTATCTCAAACTTCTTAATGCCGAGGGTGATATATGAAGCTTCCTATTTACCTTTCACGGAGAAATCCGGTTGACTACATCAGGCAACTTGATCAAACTGGCTATGACAAAATCTCTGCCTTATATCGAACTAAAGGTAACTGTATGTCTGTGGGTTGTGGAGAGGGCAAAGAAAAAATTTGAAGTTTGCATCACCTGCATGCATGGATGGATAAAACTTAACAAAATACTAAGAAATATTCAATTGTATGCACTCAGCAATTAACAAATGCTAATGCGCCAGAAGATCACCTGTTACCCTTAGCGAGAATGCAAGATCGGATGCCTTCATTCTCTTTTTTTTCTCTATTATCTTCTTCATGGTTTTTCTTCGTAGATCTTGCCTCTGCCCCTGCTTGCTCGTGAGCAACAGAAAATTAGGATCCTCCGGGCGTAAGGTAGCAGCTACATCAGTGCAGGCCGGGGTAGAGCCAAATGACATGGGTTCTGGCTTGAACCACAATATATCTCACCATGAATGGCAGCCACATCTTCCTCGCTACTGCACACTGCGATCAACTGGCCTTGAGCTTGTGTTTGCTTCCGCGTCTGGCCTCTTCTCTGTGCGTCCGCGTCGAGCCTCAAGCATGTCGCGATCATGCGAGCTCTGCGACGTCCGTCCTTGAGCACGGAGCTCGCAGAGCATTTAGTCGCATGTCCACTGCGTACGTATCTTGCATCTCCACACCGTGTAACATGGCTCCTGCTCGGCTGCTCCGTTCTGTTTGTCCAACCCTAACGCTGTTTCCACGCCATGGATAGAGGAAACCGAAGTAGGCACGGAGAAAACCCGAAGTAGGCAAGGAGAGGAGAGAATAGAACAGATAGGAGATCAATTTGAGAAAGTCACATTCGTGGACATCATACCAACGGACCAACCGTATATCTCATCTGATGTGGGCAACCGCAATGTGGCAACAAAAAGTAGTCCATATTAGTAGACCCGTAGCAGAGGTAGTCTATAGTTATAGACTGGTACACAATGTCTAAAGCTAAAAGCAGTTCATAGTGCAAAAGAGGGATGAGAGTAATATAATATTTTTTATTCACTATAGCCAGTCCATAAGCTTATGGATAGCTTTTACTATTGACTCCTTATAGACTAGTTGCACAATGTATCGATTATTTAATTCTCTATTGACCACTTTAACACCACATTGTGGTTGCTTGAAGGTGCCTACCAGCCATTGTTAGATCTTGTTGCTTAACATTCCATCTTCTTCCAAGCAGCTTTTTCTTTCTTTCAAGCAACAAGGACTGCAGGTTTCCTTTTTTACCTGGAAACAACAGTCGGGGGTGATAGACTACTTAGATCTCTAGGTGTAGAAACAGAGGGTGGCTACTTAGCTTTTGGTGATGATGCTCGCGGGTCCCATCCCGCCGGCGGCTCTGGACGGCGAGGAGGCCGGCGAGTCGACGTAGAGGCGCCAGTCATCCTTGGTGACGGTGGCTGTGGATGACAGCGCGGGGCTAGTGGCAATGGCGAGCTTCTCGTCGTTTCAGCGCTAGCCCTGGATCGGTGGGCGGTTGAGGTGGAGTGGAGTAACGGTGAACCTAGGACTACGTGTCCTCGTGGCCCCCACCTCCTTTTATAGTTCGCTGCACGACGAGGGCCCACCAACCAAAATGGTTGGGCACCTCCGATCAAGGTAGGAAGGGGGAGCCGGACTCAGTCATAAGTCCGGTTGAGATCAAACTAACATTCTCCCCCTTGATCTCACATTCCTTCCTTACTACTCATAATTCTTAACTTAACCCATTCCATCACAGATAGGCGTATAGAGCATGCCTCGTCATAACGGTTAGAACCATTAGATTAACAGCCACAACACACATACCCATTCTGAAACAGATTCTTCACTAGGCCCTCAATATCCAGAAATCATAGGCTTTACCATAGACCCATGTCGACTGAGTGTTCTCTGAACACATTGGGCGGTAAGCCTTTAGTAAGCGGATCCGTAAGCACTTGCTTGGAACTTGTATTCTCAATGCTTTCACTTGAAACATATACTTTCAATATGATTCTGGATTTTCTCCTCGACAATACAATACTTAATCGTCAATGTGTTTGGCATCACACTTGACTTGTTGTCACAGGAGTGAAAACTTAAACTCCGGATATGAATTTTATTACGTGCCTGCTTTGTGGCCTCATATCATGCTATGCAATAGGTATTCATCACTGATGACACCTTATTGTTTCGTAGAGGCGCCAGTCATCCTTGGTGACGGTGGCTGTGGATGACAGCGCGGGGCTAGTGGCAATGGCGAGCTTCTCGTCGTTTCAGCGCTAGCCCTGGATCGGTGGGCGGTTGAGGTGGAGTGGAGTAACGGTGAACCTAGGACTACGTGTCCTCGTGGCTCCCACCTCCTTTTAAAATGGTTGGGCACCTCCGATCAAGGTAGGAAGGGGGAGCCGGACTCAGTCATAAGTCCGGTTGAGATCAAACTAACATTCTCCCCCTTGATCTCACATTCCTTCCTTACTACTCATAATTCTTAACTTAACCCATTCCATCACAGATAGGCGTATAGAGCATGCCTCGTCATAACGGTTAGAACCATTAGATTAACAGCCACAACACACATACCCATTCTGAAACAGATTCTTCACTAGGCCCTCAATATCCAGAAATCATAGGCTTTACCATAGACCCATGTCGACTGAGTGTTCTCTGAACACATTGGGCGGTAAGCCTTTAGTAAGCGGATCCGTAAGCACTTGCTTGGAACTTGTATTCTCAATGCTTTCACTTGAAACATATACTTTCAATATGATTCTGGATTTTCTCCTCGACAATACAATACTTAATCGTCAATGTGTTTGGCATCACACTTGACTTGTTGTCACAGGAGTGAAAACTTAAACTCCGGATATGAATTTTATTACGTGCCTGCTTTGTGGCCTCATATCATGCTATGCAATAGGTATTCATCACTGATGACACCATTATTGTTTGTATGGAGCTTTTCCACAATAAAACTCCAAACTGCGAATGTTAGCAACTACTGTGGATTTCCTTACACATTTCGCAGAAACTTTGTCTTTGTGCCCACAACTATTTGAGAGCACTTGTTCCTTTTAACTTAGCATGAGGCCTTGAATACTTTGCAAAATTGCAAGACAATCTTATCTCCATTCCAGTGATCTATGTCTGGATTGGTCTTTTGCCAAAATAATCCGGATACTTGATTTATATATGTCAGGGTTAAATCCTTTTGATCGATCGTTTCTTGGTTTCATGGGACCTTGAAATATCCCAGAACTATCACCCTTGACTATAGAAGCAGGCGTAAATTTACTCGCATGCATACTATGTTTCTTTAGACTCCTTTTGAGTATGCTTTTGCGATAATCCTGATATCCCTTTTGTTCTATCTTAATAAATCTCAATTCCTAAATGAATGATGATTTACCAAGATCTTTCAAATAAAACTTGAGGACAAAAACTTTTCATCTCCAGAAGTGGATAATATCACCACTAGTAAGTAGGATGTTATCTACATATAGGATGAGGAAAAAGGAATTTCCATTCTTAAAACTTTGCATAATTGCAATTGTCCTCTTGTTCTAAACCCAAAACTTTCTTAAAGTCTTAAAGACCTCAAGATAGAGGCTTGCTTAAACCCATAAATGGATTAATTCAGATGGCATCTTTTATGATTCTTCCTTCCACGGCAAAACCCTTGGGTTGAGCCATGTGAACTTTCCAATAAAGATTATCGTCGAGAAAAGCCATCTTTACATTCATCAAATGTAATTCTAAATCTTGTTGTGCCACTTAACGTCATTTTGATTCCAAAAGAATCCTTACATGAGACCTTACAGAAGTCTCATTATTGGCTATTCTTTCTCTTTGAATAAAAACTTTTATCACAAGATGCGCTTTATATATATCTACATTCCCTCTGGAGTCACATATAGAAGTGTAGACCCTTGGATAGTCTACTGTCTTGGCTCCTTTAAGAATATATACCAAGGTTGGTACTCATTAATCTTATTTCATTCCGCATGGCTACAAGCCATTTTTGCGAATGAGCGCTTCTCATGTTTTCTTCAAATGAGGTGGAAGTACCTCCATCATTTGCGGTCATTAGGAATGACTATTGTTCTAACTCTTTAAGACCTTATAAAGGTCTCAACATTTGGCACATTTTCTATCTGGGTAGAAACTGCTCCCCCCAAAAGTGGCAATAGTTTCTATCGGCTCCTGAAGGACAGGTTCCGCATTTACACTTGTTATTGCCATGGGAGAACTAATATAGATGTTATTTCTATTTCTCTTCAAGTCTTACTTAATATCATACCATGCTCCCCAGATTCTAAAAAGATAGTGTATCATTTAAACTCTTGTTGGGTTCAATCTTTTAAAACCTCATATGGTATACACTAAAGTACCGCCTTACTATTTTTCAACTTACTTTGAGCCTTGTCTAGTATGAATACTGGTCAAACGCGCTATCTTCCTATTGGAACGATACTTACTTCTTTGTGTAGGGATATCAATATTATGGCGCAAACTCTGCAGCCATAAATTCGAAAACATCAACTCTTATGAACGAGGAGATCTTTCATCACTTCATTCACACATTTCTGGTGTGCAAAAAAAGTTATTTCACTATACACTTATGGGAGTACACTTTATTCCTAATTCTACTTTAAGAACTTTACAAGGTCCTTTACCATCTATATTTATGCAAGACATGCTTGCAAGTGTTGCTTATCTTTTGTCCTCTCATTTTTGGTCTGTAAAATACTTCAAGGGAAAAATTGTACTTATTGATATGCTCTGCGTGGTCGAAAAATTCAACCTGCTAAGCCTTAATTTTTCCTTTGATTACTACCCATATTTATGACTCCATCTTATTTGGCCATATTTCACATGTAGAAAAAATGTGCATTCTACCATGCTAGATTTCTTTGCAAAAACAAACAACTCTATCAGAGTGCTTGCATGCGATTGTAAAAAGTCACATAAATGACTCTCTACCTTCTTATGATTTAGCAATGGTGTAAATTGGGATTGCTCCCCTTGTGACCTTAACCTCTTGAGTGCTCAACGACCACGGCATTATAGAAATGCATGGTCGAATCTAAGATAGCTTAAAAAGCTCCCTCAACTTCTCTCGCTATGCGAGATGCATGAATAACACAAGAGTCATAACAAACTTCTCCTGTCATGCAGGATATCCTTAAACTCTCCTGCCATGCAGGATGATTTCCTATGAGGGACTTAAAATGCCAGAGTAGGCTCTTAGGACAAAATAAGTGTTTAAACTTTGCAACCATGATGACACTAGAACATTCACTTATACTTCATTTCTGGTTAAATCTTCCCGTTGGTTCCAATTTAACCAGAAAACTAATTAAGTAATAACAGCGGAAGCTTTAGGGAGAGGAAAACTAAAACTCAATTTTGGCTTAAATCAGCACAAAATGTATCAATACATTATTCTACATTAATTCTACATCACCGTTGGGCAGAAATAGAACAAATGCATTCTCTTGTAAAATTGTGTGCCTTAATTGCTCATTCTTCTACATTAATTCCACATCACCGTTGGGCAGAAATAGAGCTAATGTATAAAATACTCTCAGGAATAAACACAATATCACTCCACAGTAATTTCACATCACCGTTAGGCAGAAATGAAACTATTGTGTAAAACAACTCATGAATAATGTGTCATAAAATTGCTATGATCAACGTTGGTCAGAAAATAACAACATCATGACAAACTTGAACTACTCCCCCCAAATAAAACTTGAAGCGGAAAAAGGAGAGATAAAAACATAACTTTTCTATGCTCTAGATCAAAACTTTGAGTATTTCACCTATCCCAAATTGGCAAAATAATGCCAAAAGTGAACTTATCTTAATCTTAAATTTTCCCACAGAAAAAACTTCTCAAAACTACTCTTCCAAATTAAATTTTCCCATCGGTTCCAATTTAAAAATGGAAGATAGAACTTAACTTTGCAGCGAAAACTTAAATTTTCAGAAGCATAATAACTTACAATACATTGGATACTTCTCTACTCTCCAATTAAATTTATTCTGTTGGTTCAAAATTAAATTGGAGATATAACATAATCTAAAAAACATCATAATTGCTTCTGAAAATTGGAAAACATAACAATCTAGAGCATTACTTGTACTAAAACTTGAACACAGGCAAAACATATTCATAACAATTGCTTCTGAACTGAAAAAAAAAGAAGGCTCGAGTCAGCCCAGCTTCACTTCAGCCTCTTCGGCCCAACTCCTTACGCGCGCGTACGTTGCCTCGGATACTCGGCCCGGCCCGGAAACGGTCCGCTCTGTCGCGGCCTGAAAGGCGCATGCGCTCGGCCCAGCAGCGCTAAAGGTCCTTTAGAAAAAAGGAAAATTTTCTGCGTTGTGCGGCCCGCGAGAAACTGCGACTATATGGGCCGGCCCGGCCCGGCGAGGGGTTGCCTCACCCCCGCCTGGATCTCAGCCGTTCGTTGCGATGGACGGCGAACCGCGCTTCTCGGAGGAACAAAAACGGCGCATGGCCGGCTCCCCCAGAAACCGTAGCCCACATTTCTCTTCTCCCTCTCCGCCGTCTGCCCGAGCGAGCGAGCGAAGGCGATACCGCGGCGAGCCGCGCGG
>LAPY01003883.1:20398-32812 GCA_000970635.1 Eragrostis tef
TCCGTCGGGCCGAGCTTCGAGGTGTGGGACGCGCGGCCCGGCGCCGCAGTGGACGCCCAAGCACCGGGCCGCGGTGAACGAGGTGGCCCGGCGGAGCCTCCGAGTATTGGGCGCCTTCTTCACGAGCGGCTCCATGCTCCACTGGATGGCCTTCAACCGCGGCGCGTACTGGCGCAGCGTGTTGGCGCTCGTCGGCTTCGACCCGGCCGACGAGGACGTCTTCCTCTTCCAGGCGACGCAGGTCGGCCGCCTCGCCGCTTACTCCATGAAGCAGCACAAGCTCAGCTTTCGGTGTCGGTTGCCGCCCGGCGTCACGTTCGCTCCCTTCGACGTGCTTCCGTACGTTCCCCAACCTCGCGGCGCCGTGGAGGTGCCTGGCATGCAGAGCCTGGACGATGCCTGAAGGTCTAAGTGTGTGCCTAGCAAAGAGTCATCGAGGACTATTCTAAAGCAAAATGAATGCAAGATTGCTACGCGAACTAGTCTGTCAACCCCTACAACTGCAGGGACTAGCTAGTTCGTAGAAAAATTGTTACATATTCAAAATTTTGATACCATATTACCCATTCAATGTTCATATATAGTTCACTATTGCTCGGCAGTTAGTGAAATATATATTTCGGTCTGTCCATAAATATATTAATAGCTGTGATGATCATACATTAAACTCCTTTTAATGTATGATAAGATACACTTTTATGGAACCTAAACAAGTACCTAGATGCGTAAACATCGAAGTATGAAATCGATCCATTAAACAGTGCACAATGGCAAAACTAGGGTCTGTAAAGTTACCAGCTGATGAACATTTTCATCAGCCAGCTGACAGCAACGAATCATGACATCACGCCTTATGTGTGTAGTAGCACTAGAGCAAAAGCTGGATGGACATGATGAATCATGAAACCGGAAATTCCGCTATAGCCTAAATGAAAACGGGGACAGGGTTACTGAACAACCTTTTGCCAACCTTAATGCTGAAACATATGATCCGCTACAAACTAAAGAAATCAGAGTAGAGAAAAGTGGTATCTTGACAACATCAACCACAAGATAGACAGTCATGGTGAGACTGAATAACAAATATGTGACAATGTTAATGGAAATCCTCGATGCATGCAGATCGATGTCTGAACTGAATCCATTAGTATCGTGCAATGACCAAGAACCCATGTTCCAGTCTACACTTAAAGATTATATGAAAAATATAGAAAACCAGTGTATGTATATGTTTATTAAGCCTTTAAGGTAAGGGACGGTGTCACAAGGTGAATGGCACTGGCAGAGGAAGCCAGAGACGGTGGCAAGGGTATGGGTATGCTGTGCACTAGGGCCGGGTATCCCCTGCCTGCATAAAGACCAGTCGTGACATGGAATAGTTGTTCAAAGAGATTACAAAGAATGAACCACAATGAAAAACAGGTGAATTCACTATTTCGCTTTACCTCATTTGATGCGATGCAATCGACTACAGCGTCCGAAATTTCTTTACGATGAGCAGTGTAGCAATGATTTGCCCCCTCAATGACACGCAGCTTGTGGTTTGGTATAAGTTTTGCAAACTCGTATGCATCTTCCACAGGTACGACCTCATCAGCTGCACCATGAATTGTAAAGAACCTGGATGGTTATTAGTTTCCAGTGAGGAAAGATTTTATTCTTGAACATCAGTGAATCTAGCTTAAAATGTAATATCAGTACTACTTTTATTCTAGGAATACATATAACCGAGAATTTTATAACAAAAACAAATTGTATATGCTCTATGATTGGTTGCTTCAGTAGTAACTAACCTGCATTCCCTGCGGATGGAGAGGCTTGCTGCACGCATATCAGTGTTTAACTGTTCCATCAGGCTCTCTTTGGTTACTCTGTATAAAAACTTTCCTACATTGAAACCAAAAAATGAATAAAAGATGCACATGAAGCATAAACAAGCTAAATATAGCACATATGTTTAGCAAGTAGCATTGCATCTAAAAGGGCAGACTTGTTTCCTTACCTGATTTGTTAGTAACGTCAATAAAGCCTTCTCTTTTTATTCTATCCATAAATCCTTTTCCTAGGCGCTCTTCAACCCCTTTCTTCAAATCAAATCGACCAGAAATGTTAACAACCATGGGGACATCTTTGTAAATGGAGGCATATAGAACCACCACATTTCCACCTGAAGGTATTAAAATACAAATGACTCTCAAAGTTGAACAGACAGGTTAAATATTTCTGAAAACCCTTCTTATTAAGAAGCCCGGCCTCTAACAAATATAGCATCTAAAGTTAACTAGAGACATCCTAGTTGAGAGCCAGTTGATCTCATCTACACCTTTTTGTTTCTTTCTGAACTCCTGCACATGGTTATGCACAAATATGCAAGCAAAAGTTTCCCATGTTTGACACTCGTGTAGAATTGTATAAGCAAGTTGTTCAGGAATTGAACAAAATATTTATAACATTTTTGCAGAAAAGGCAATATGTATTAATATCCCAGACTCTGTATCGACTTATGTATTAATATTTTGAGCATTGGCCTACCAATAACACAAACTCTATGGACCAACATAATAGCATGAAGAATGGTTTACACACAAATATCAATCAAAGGACATAGATAAGATAACCAACCTTTGCTGCGACCAACAATTGCTGTTACATCATATTTTTCCCGGGAAAGATATGACACAATAGAATGCAAGTCATCAGCTTCCTTCCTATAGTTGCCATACTGGAACTCACCTTCACTTTCTCTGGAAAAGCATACCAACAAAGACACCATATGAAATCAGCCTGTGAACCATGTATGCATATTGCAGGATTATTCATATTCAAAACAGTACACAAAACAAAGTGAGAAGCATACTAACTCTAAACGTTTGGATGCAACACAACAAATTCAAACAGAAATAACTGTGCTACAAATGTTCGGTTGCTTATATCTCTTGAAAAATAATGCAGGTCGGTAACTAAATCTCAAACTCCGGTTGTACTTTGGTGAGAACATGAAGTTAGGGAGCCCAGGCACTGGTTCCACATTTCAGATCCAAGCCATTTGCACTGAAACCAAGTAAAATTGAAAGTAATTGATGAAACGAAGAATCCACAGGTGACTCACCCATTTCCACTGAAATCAAAGCGGAACACACTAATCCCTTGCTTCGTCAATGCAGCTGTGAGATCAATGACGACGCCATCGTCCTGAAACAGAGCACAGAATTTCGTTACATCGCTAATAAATACAGGCTCACATACAAGAAAAGTTTGATCCTGTGTTCGTTTAGAAATATTCATGTACCTTGGTGCTCGTAAAGCCATGGCACAGGACAACGACCTTGTTGGAGCCGATGTGGTGCAGCACGCCCACAAGATTCTCCCCATGCCTGTTCGCTACCACCACTCTTTGCTCCGAAGCAGCTGTACAAATACCAAACCGCGTGGCGGATTCACCAACCGGTTCACGTTTCAGCAGTAAATCAGGAAAGAGAGGTGTGCTCACCGGAATTGGTTGCGTATTGGGATGATGCTTGCGGCTCCGCCATGGCAAGCTGCCGGCCGGCTGTTACCAACGCGCCGAGCAGCACCAAGAGTGAAGGAACCTTGATTTGGCGAGCGGGCGAGTGGGAGAGATCAGGGCGGCCGACCAGCTTCTACCCGTATCCCATTCCGATTCGTGGCGGCTGGCGGCTGCAGCGCGACTCGCAGCGGAGAGCACTTTGACGGTTTGACCTCGCTCTAGCTTCTGTCGTCTTCCGGAGCAGATTCGATAGATGCCACGGGATGATAATGCGCCTTTCCTTTTCACATGTAAGCTGGGGGTGCAACAATCTTTCTTTCTTTCTTTCTTTCTTTCTTTTGCGGGTAAGGAAGGGGGTGCAACAATCTTAATACAATTGTACAACCTGCGGTTTCGGAAATGCTGTGCGTGCGGCGGCCGGGCTGTCCGACCCGGCCGTACCACCAGTGCAAATTCAGCGCAACTGCAGTGACCAACGGCTGATTTGTATTCGTTGTACGACCAGGCTTTTCTATAAAAAATGAATGCAAGTTTTGAGATGCAAACTGGCTGTCAAGACTCTGTTCGTTTTTTTTAGCACTAAAGTTTAGAGGGCTCTAAATAAAGAGAATCTAATACTAAATAAAGTCTAATGACAAAACCTTTTTTACAGATGGGTACATCTTTACGAGACGAATCTAATGAGTCTAATTAATCTATGTTTTGCTACAGTAATGCTACAGTAACCATCGTCTAACCACGGCTTACTTATCCTCATTAGATTCGTCTCGCGAATTAGACCAGAGGTTCTGCAGTTAGTTTTGTAATTAAACTTTATTTAATACTCTTAAATGATTAGATTTTTTTCTTTAGACCCCTCTAAATTTTAGACCCCTATAAAACGAACACCCTCGAAGTGGCACAACTAGCTAGCTAGTTCAAAGAAAATGGTTACATATTCAAAATTTGGATAGCATATTGTCATTCGCTGTTTCATATTTTCACTGCTGCTCAGTGGTTGGTAAAATATGTTACAGCTGTCCATACAATATCAGCTGTTAGTCTCATATGGAACTTCTTTAGTATAATGTTCGAAGGGACACTTGTTTGGGAACTGCGTAAAGATCAATGTATGAAAAGGATCCGATCAATGTATGAAAAGGATCCACAGTAAACAGTGCACAATGGCCAAACATAGGGCCTGACTGAGGGGCAACGCATAGGATTGCTTACAAATACTTGTAATGCCAACAATTTTAATCAGCCAGCTGACAGCAACACATAAAGGAATCATGTCAGCTACATCCTGCATGCATCATTGTGTAGAGCCAGAGCAAAAGCTGGATGGACCTTATGAAACTGGAAATTTCTGCTATAGCCTAAATGAAAAATGGGACAGGGATTCATAATTCGCTTCTGGGGGAATACATTGGTTACTGAACAACCTTATGCCAACCTTAAATATCTAGACAACATCAAGCAGAAGACAGACAGTCATGGTGAGACTGAAACAGCAGACATGTGACGATGTTAACGGAATACTCCCTCCGACTATTTATACATGTGAGGATGTACATCCTAGTGTGCAGATCAATGTCTGAACTGTGATGGGTGCAGTGGCCAGGCACCAATGTTCCAGTCTACACTTAAAGATGATGAAAAATAGCAAAACCAGTGTATGATATATTTATTAAGCGTTTAAGGTAATGGTGCGGTGTCGCAAGGGGAATAGCAATGGCGCAGGAACCCAGAGACGGTGGCAACAGTATGCTCTGCACTAGGGCCGGGTATCTCCTGCCTGCATAAAGACCAGTCGAGACATGAAATAGTTGTTTAAACAGATCGCAAAGGACGAACTAAAATGTACAAAGGTGTATTTGCAATTTTGCTTTACCTCATTCGATGTGATGCAATCCAGTACGGCATCAGAAACTTCTTTACGATGAGCAGTGTAGCAATGGTCTGCCCCCTCAATGACACGCAGCTTGTGGTTTGGTATAAGTTTTGCAAACTCATATGCATCTTCCACAGGTATGATCTCATCAGCTGAACCATGAATTGTAAAAAACCTGGATGATTATTAGATTGTTAGTTTCCCGTGAGGGAATATTTTATTCTTGAACTTCAGTGAATCTAGCTTAAAATCTAAGATATGTACTACTTTAATTCTAGGAATGCATATAAATTAGAAGTTTATAACAAAAGAATTGTATATGCTCTATGATTGGTTCCTTCAGTGGTAACTAACCTGCATTCCTTGCTGATGGAGAGACTTGCTGCACGCATATCAGTGTTTAATCGTTCCATCAGGCTCTCTTTGGTTACTCTGTACAAAAACTTTCCTACATTGAACCAAACAATGAATAACCCATGAAACAGAGTTACAGAAACAAGCTAAAGATAGCATTTGTGTTTAGAAAGTTGCATTTTGCATCTAATAGGGCATACGTGTTTCCTTACCTGATCTGTTAGTGGCGTCAATAAATCCTTCTTTGTTTATTTTATCCATAAATTCCTTGCCTAGTCGCTCTTCAACGCCTTTCTTCAAATCAAATCGACCAGAAATGTTAACAACCATGGGGACATCATTGTAGATGGAGGCATATAAAACCACCACATCTCCACCTACAGGTATAGAAATACAGATGACTTTCAAAATTGCCAATACTAATGTAAATACTTCTGAAAACCCATCTTAGCAAAGAGTCCCAGCTCTAACAAATATAGTATCTAAAGATATGAACATTAACTAGGGACATCCCGATTGAGAGCCAGTTGCCCTCAACCACATTTTTTTTTCCTTCCTGAACTCCTGACCATGGTTATGCACAAATGTGCAGGCAAAAGTTTCCCATGTTTGACTCTTAGAAGTGGCACAACTAGCTAGCTAGTTCAAAGAAAATGGTTACATATTCAAAATTTGGATAGCATATTGTCATTCGCTGTTTCATATTTTCACTGCTGCTCAGTGGTTGGTAAAATATGTTACAGCTGTCCATACAATATCAGCTGTTAGTCTCATATGGAACTTCTTTAGTATAATGTTCGAAGGGACACTTGTTTGGGAACTGCGTAAAGATCAATGTATGAAAAGGATCCGATCAATGTATGAAAAGGATCCACAGTAAACAGTGCACAATGGCCAAACATAGGGCCTGACTGAGGGGCAACGCATAGGATTGCTTACAAATACTTGTAATGCCAACAATTTTAATCAGCCAGCTGACAGCAACACATAAAGGAATCATGTCAGCTACATCCTGCATGCATCATTGTGTAGAGCCAGAGCAAAAGCTGGATGGACCTTATGAAACTGGAAATTTCTGCTATAGCCTAAATGAAAAATGGGACAGGGATTCATAATTCGCTTCTGGGGGAATACATTGGTTACTGAACAACCTTATGCCAACCTTAAATATCTAGACAACATCAAGCAGAAGACAGACAGTCATGGTGAGACTGAAACAGCAGACATGTGACGATGTTAACGGAATACTCCCTCCGACTATTTATACATGTGAGGATGTACATCCTAGTGTGCAGATCAATGTCTGAACTGTGATGGGTGCAGTGGCCAGGCACCAATGTTCCAGTCTACACTTAAAGATGATGAAAAATAGCAAAACCAGTGTATGATATATTTATTAAGCGTTTAAGGTAATGGTGCGGTGTCGCAAGGGGAATAGCAATGGCGCAGGAACCCAGAGACGGTGGCAACAGTATGCTCTGCACTAGGGCCGGGTATCTCCTGCCTGCATAAAGACCAGTCGAGACATGAAATAGTTGTTTAAACAGATCGCAAAGGACGAACTAAAATGTACAAAGGTGTATTTGCAATTTTGCTTTACCTCATTCGATGTGATGCAATCCAGTACGGCATCAGAAACTTCTTTACGATGAGCAGTGTAGCAATGGTCTGCCCCCTCAATGACACGCAGCTTGTGGTTTGGTATAAGTTTTGCAAACTCATATGCATCTTCCACAGGTATGATCTCATCAGCTGAACCATGAATTGTAAAAAACCTGGATGATTATTAGATTGTTAGTTTCCCGTGAGGGAATATTTTATTCTTGAACTTCAGTGAATCTAGCTTAAAATCTAAGATATGTACTACTTTAATTCTAGGAATGCATATAAATTAGAAGTTTATAACAAAAGAATTGTATATGCTCTATGATTGGTTCCTTCAGTGGTAACTAACCTGCATTCCTTGCTGATGGAGAGACTTGCTGCACGCATATCAGTGTTTAATCGTTCCATCAGGCTCTCTTTGGTTACTCTGTACAAAAACTTTCCTACATTGAACCAAACAATGAATAACCCATGAAACAGAGTTACAGAAACAAGCTAAAGATAGCATTTGTGTTTAGAAAGTTGCATTTTGCATCTAATAGGGCATACGTGTTTCCTTACCTGATCTGTTAGTGGCGTCAATAAATCCTTCTTTGTTTATTTTATCCATAAATTCCTTGCCTAGTCGCTCTTCAACGCCTTTCTTCAAATCAAATCGACCAGAAATGTTAACGTCTCATCAGCTGAACCATGAATCGTAAAGAATCTGAAAGATTATTAAATTCCTGTGAGGAAAGATTTCATTCTTGAAGATTGGTGAATCTAGCCTAAAATGTAAGATATGTACTACTTTAATTCTAAGAATGCATATAACTAAGAAGTTTATAACAAATATAAATTGATATACTCTATGACTGGTTGCTTCAATAGTATATCAACCTGCATTCCTCGCTAATTGAGAGGCTTGCTGCACGCATATCAGTGTTTAATCGTTCCATCAGGCTCTCTTTTGTTACTCTGTACCAAAACTTTCCTACATTGAAACAAATAAATGAATAATAGAAGCACATGAAAGAGAAACAAGCTACATATAACATATATGTTAGCAAGTAGAATTGCATCTAAACAGGCAGACATGTTTCTTTACCTGATTTGGTAGTGACATCAATGAAGCCTTCTTTGTTAATTCTATCTATAAAATCTTTGCCTAGGCGCTCTTCCACCCCTTTCTTCAAATCAAACCGACCAGAAAGGTTAACAACCATGGGGACATCATTGTAGATAGAAGCATATAGAACCACTACATCTCCACCTGAAGGTATAGAAATAAAGATTATACAGATTGTTGATTCTTTCTTGATTGCCAAGAACAACAAAACCCCTTGTTATTAAAGGAGACCCAGCTCTAACAAATATAGCATCTAAAAATATGATAATTAACTAGAGAACCCTAATTGAGTGCCAGTTGACCTCATTTACACTTTTGTTTTTCTTTCTGATATCCTGTGCATGGTTATGCACAAATATGGAGGCAAAAGTTTCCCATGTTTGACTCTTATGTAGAATTGTATATGGAAGCTACTGTTCAAGAATTGAACAAAATATTATATTTTGGGCGTTTGGCCTACTAATGACACAAATTAATGGATCAATGTAATAGCACGAACAATGAGTTACACAATTATATCAATCAAACGACACATATGAGATAGCCAACCTTTGCTGTGACCAACAATTGCCGTTACATCATATTTCTCCCGAAGATACGAGACAACAGAATGCAAGTCATCAGCTTCCTTCCTGTAGTTACCATACTGGAATTCACCTTCGCTTTCTCTGGAAATACATACCAACAAAGACACCATATGAAATCAGCCTAGGAACCATGCAAGCATTGCTTATTCATGTTAAAACAGTACATGAAATAATCACCAGGAAAAGCTAACTCTAACATTTGGATGCAACATCGCGAATTCAAACAGAAATAACTGTTACAAATATACAATATCTTATTTCTCTGAAAAAACGTCGCACGTCTAAGAGGCAAGTAAATATCAAACTCAGGGTAGCACACGGTTAGGAAGCTTCAGGCATTTAGTTCCACATTATAAATTCAAACCATTACTACTGAAACCATTGTAAATTTAAAAGCAACTGATGAAACGAAGAATCCACTGGTGACTCACCCATTTCCACTGAAATCAAAGCGGAACACACTAATCCCTTGCTTCGTCAATGCAGCCGTGAGATCAATGACGACGCCATCGTCCTGAAACCCAGAACTGAATTTCATTACACCACTAGTAAATACATGCTCATAGAAGAAAAGTATGATCCTCTATTCTACAAATAGGGGAAAAAAAAGGTAGTTTGACATATTCAAGTACCTTGGTGCCCGTAAATCCATGGCAGAGGACAACGACCTTATTGGAGCCGGTGTGGTGCAGCACCCCCACAAGATTCTCCCCATGCTTGTTCGCTACCACTATTCTTTGCTCCGAAGCAGCTGTACAAACACCAAACACATGGTTTATTTAGGGGCAGGATAAGCAATACTTCACCTCTAAAGTAAAATATCAGTTGCAAGTTGCAACCGCAATAAAGGCATCCTGTTTTCGTGAATCGATTCACATTTCAGCAGTAAATCAGAAAAGAGAGGTGTGCTCACCGGGATTGGGTGCGGTTTGGGATGACACTTGCGGCTCCGCCATGGCAAGCTGCCGGCCGGTGGTGACCTCGTGCGCCGATCCGATGATTCTGGGTTACACAGGCCGCCGGGTCGCACCAAGAGTGAAGGAACCTTGATTTGGCTGGCGGGCGGCCAAGTGGTGTGGGGATCCAGGGTGGCCGACCAGCGGCGTCGGCTTCTACCTCCGATTACAATTCGTGGCGGCTGCACCACCCCGCCTCAGCAGAGAGGACAGTGACCTCGCTCTAGCTTCTACCGTTGGATTAGGATCTAGCGGAGCAGCTTCGACGCAACGGTATTGTAATGTAATGCGCCTTTCCTTTCCCATGTGTTTTTTGGTAGTGGTAAAATTAAGCTGGGAGTGAACACTCATAAGTACTACCTCCAGTTTCATGTCTTGACAAAAAAATAAATCAATTAAGGGAGTAGCTATGAAATAATCCTAAGGTCATCAATTAAAAATCAAAGGAAGTACTTTTTTATCAGCTAAAATGAAGTGTCGGAACGAATCATTTATTTGTCACTGTTTTTCTTGTTCAAGTAGTTTAAATAAGCAACTGTCAGAAAAAACGTAGTTGAAGCCAGCAATTGTTCAAAAAATAAAAGTTCAAATAAGCAAGCATAGAACATGCATGAAGCCGAAGATCAAAGGCTAGGCAGCATCACTACTAAGCTGGACAGCTCTTGTATGGTTGATAATGCCGACGAACCAAAGCTCGCCTCTCGCAGCCGTGATCCCATCGACCTCTGCTTTTGCGTCGTCAACCTGTCTTGAGTAATCCATCCGCTATGGGTTCAAAACAGGTTCGCTTCCGCGAAAGCGAAGGTCGGTCGGATGGATGTTTTCTCACCGCATATGGCTGCACCTAGCCGACGATGGCGATTCGTTGATGCGCCGGACGAGCCCATGCAGCCTCTCAGTTGGATACTGCCCCATAATCTCTCAGCTGATCCTGAAATTAGTTTGCTGCAGAGCCAGCGTCTCCAGTTCTTTGGTATAAATCCGGTGCGCGCGGTTAGTGAACAGAGCTTCCTGCATGATCGATGGTCGACAGTACGAATTCGTCTTTAGTTGCAACAGATTGAAGCAGCTTGTACCGAAGCCCAACATATGTGATCACATATTATTTAAGGCATCAGACTCGAGCAATCACACCCGACATGTTACTGAACACCAGTCACATTTGTTTTTTTGCCCCAACATTATAAAGGGGCCAGGGGTTAACAACTGAATTCATATCTTGAGAGAATTGTGCAACAAAAATGGAGGTTCCATTAGCAGCAGATCAAACAACACTTCATGACAGCTATCTCTTCTTGAAACACATCTTCGTAGCACCCCCAGTCATCTTGATCTTCCACGAGGAAGAAATAATCCCTTGGAGACTGGAATCTTTCAGCCTTTTAAGTATCAACTGATTAGATCCGAGACTACAAAATTCCTACTGTTTGTGCCAGCTAACAAGGCAAGTAGTTTCATAGCATGTCCTCACTGGACAGCAGGACGAAAAAAACATTCGAGACCAGCGGGGTAACTGATGCAATTATCACAACCTAGGGAGAGACTCGGCCCGGATGAACTCCTTGAGAAGAGCTTTCTCCTCATTGATCTTTTTCTTCTCAGCAGCGTTGCGTGGCTTGACCTTCCGCTTCTCTTCCAGCATCCATTTGTACAACTGCCGCTGCTCTTCTTCAGAAACTGGTGGCAGAACCCTCTTGGGTGCAGGTGCAGGTACAGGTGCAGGAATAGGATTGGCATCCTTGGCAGTTGCACTTGTTGGGGACGACAGAGCTGCAGCAGCGGCAGCGGCCGCAGCAGCCTGAGCATTTTTCTTGTCCTGGTCTCTTTTGTAGGTCTTTGCAAATACATAAACTGTATGCGACAAGGATGTTAACTGACCGCGCCATGTGAATAAACATAAGATAAAAACAAGATTGCAAATAAGTGAAATTTGCATTTTCATCATAGTTTTTGGTGTCTTAAAGACTCAGACATGGATAGCACAGAGGACAATACAGAGAATCTGTGCAAACAAAAATGTGGTAGACATGCATGACAGCATATGCAACAGACGCATTATTACCTACTAAATCTTTTGCAAGCCTCAAAGTTCCTTGAATTTGTGGGAGAAATGAAGCAAGTAGGAAAAAGGGGGTACTAAAAGAATTAAGGTGCTGTTTGGTTGGTAATCTGTATCGCAAACAGTAACGTAATCAAAAAACACTGCAATCGCAAACATTGTATCAAAATGCATACCTTGTTTGGCTGACTACCTGTAACGCAATCAAAAACCCGTCGTCCTCTGCAATCAGAGATTCAATCGCATGCAAAGAGGTGCCGCAGAGGGAGCTCGCGCAGGGAGGCGGCGCTCTGGGCCGCGGCTCCAGCCATTCTTCGCTGAATCGGCAAGCTGGGCGCCGCCACCGCCGCACAGATCTGGCGTT
>LAPY01003883.1:39400-49671 GCA_000970635.1 Eragrostis tef
ATATATATATATAAAGTGAGCTAGATGAGATGATTCCTGATTGGTCCATGATGAGATCAGTAGCTTGCAACTATCCTAAAAGCAAAACCAGATGAATAAGGGGTTAGTTTCTGCAATTGGTTTCATTAATAAAAAAAATTGACCTGAGGGGGTATGACGGCTACGAGTATTGCATGATAAAGAAAACATCTCACGCAGGTAAAAGAAAGAACACTGAATCCCCGTCTTCACCCTTACACATTGGCCACGTTGCCCAAGTGAGACATGAGCAGGGGAGAATTTGCTCACATTGAGAGTCAAAACCGAGTCTCTGTGGTGTTACTCACATGTCTTAGCCATCACACCGAAAGTCTTTTCGCAAAAGTTCTCCTGCCGGGTTAAAGAAAAAGATTTATGCAAAATGCGCAGAACTAATCTTCTCTCTCTCTCTCTCTCTTCTTTTTCTTGGCGAGGGAATCTTGTCTTGCTCTTGAAGAGGTGCTAATTGACGGCAGACATCGAGAGCATGTAAACTCGTCAAACCCTATCACTATATAAGTTATGTTTTGGCATTCTCTTGTTTAATTTTCATTTCTGATTCACAAAATTTGATCATTCCAGCATATAAGTAATATTATAAGTTGAGCAACAAATCTTGCTTGATTGCTTAGAGCAGTCAAATAAAATGCAACTCTATGGCAGTAAGAGACGCAGGCATTATACTATTTACGTGGAAGCTAAGCATCTGAACCCAAGGAAAAATACAACCATGTTTGCCTATATATATGACAATGCCCGACCAATCCGTTGCGTGTGGTGCAGCACCTGAGATGTCGAGGATTGATCCTTGTAATAAATTGCGCATTGCCTTCATAAGACTGAATACTAAAGAATCATTCAAGATATCTCAAAAGAGGCATCCGTCTTCGATTAATATTCTTACTGTTCAGAGATAGTGCAAACAGAGATAGTACGACTTGGACAGCTATCTATGAATGAATACTTGAAGGAACACGCTAGATGCAGGAATGGAGATCGTGAGGAGGATGCATGACGAGGAGTAACTGCTATTCGTTTCACATTGCAGTTGCCAAGTCAGACACTCCAAAGATTGGCATGGCAGAATGGCTACTCAAAACAAGGCCTCTTTTCCCTTCCAAAAAAAAGGCCTCTTTGATTTTCATGCCGTAAAGCTATTATGAAATAATGCTTTCAGCGCCATCAGACATAATTTGAAATGCTATGATGGCAAGGACTTAATGTTTTTGTGGAAAATACTCCTGTTTCACAATACTTGTGACTTTAGCATTTAAACTTTTGTCACAATACTTGTGTTTCTTTTTTTCAATGCATCATTTTTCATTTTTTGTATGCTACATCTTTTTTACTTCTCCCTTCTTCCTATGCCGAAAGCTGGAATGTTAAGTATTGTGAAACGGGAGAGTACTCATTATTTTGAGTTGCAAAATGCAAACCCACTTTTTAGGAACGAAAATCGAATTTCTCTCACCAAATCAGCAATTGTTTTCATCTCTATTCTGCAGTCAACAATGCAACATGCATGAAATCGGATTCAGGTTGTTTCTTCCCATATCTCGAAGAGGAATTATATATGAAGTGCCATGTGTTCTTCGTGTTCACTGTTCCTTCAATCTATAATAAACAGGGACTTAACAACTCTAAGCTGTATAACTTCTGGTCCTAAATGGTCCACCTCAGCAACCTTATCCTGACCAAGAAATTTACTCTAGTTCACAGCCATGATTATAACACTAACAGAAGTAAATAAGTACCAGCTCAGGATAGGCCATTCAGGAGGATGTTGCTTGCAAGGTACAGAAATGACCCTTGCATCACCCAAGGAACATTATATATACTTCCTTATCTGATAAAGGAAAAATTACTTTTGATCGGGATGGGTACGTGAAGCAACCACTTGGCAGCTCGTATGGCATCCAGATCGAGCTATCACCAAGCATACCACGCATTTCAGAACGGTTCTGAACTTTACAAATATACGGCAATCATGGTTCATGGAGTGATTGTTTAACCAGGGCATACGTCAACCATGCTTCGTTGACCAGAAAATGGAAGGTAAACCAACAGCCCATGGCAATTCCATTGGTCTAGTTCAACCACTCTTAGTCCGCGAACAGAAAGTGTTTTGCAGAGAGTACCAAGAAGAACATTTACTTCATGAAAAGTGCTGGTTCCTGGCTATAGCAGATTTCCTAATACAATCTAATATATGTACAATTGCGTCTGAAGTTCTGAAATCCGAGGGAATGGTGTATGTACAGTTACAAAATCCATGCCTTGCTCGACACCGATAGCGACTCAGTATGCAGTGTTAGCAGACATGCCTTGATTTGCAGCAAATTTGAGTCTCACTTGGCTGACCTGACGTGTGGCCATTTTAGTGGTGATATTTTCTTCAGCAAGTAAGTGCTCATGGTCAGTGACACCTGTTTCTTGGGAGTTAGGGCGGCAATTATCAACAGGAACGTTGACATGATCAAAAGTCACCAATCATCAGGTTTTGGAATCATGTGCAGCTCAAGCTATCCCGATATTGCTCAATCTTCAACTGCCGTGTTGAAGACAAAACTAGGGAAGACGGTTGTGATGTCCCTGAATTTTGTGATGGCCAGAATTCAGTAAAAGTTATTTGAAGTCTTGACTGGTATAATAAATTACTGCACTTCATTTGTAATTTCCAGGTCAGATTTTGCAGCATATGCATATTAGTGCATTTGATATCCTGTCGTATGAATATTTCAAGAAGATTAAATGCTTAGATACAAACCTTAGATAAGGTAGAGTCATGTTCTTCAATAGGTTAGGGTGCCGCAATACAAAATCCTTCCACTCTTCTTGATTTATTTTTCCATCTCTGTCGGCATCAGCATCTTGAAATGTCTGAGAAAATATGTCCAAAAGTAATCCACATTAGAGAAAAGGAAATAACTATCGAAATTTCAGAAAATTATTTCCTACCTTATCTATAATGGCCTCGAGAAGTTCATCTGATAATTTCATACCGGATTCCATCAAAATAGCAATAATCATTTGTTTGACCTATCAGACAAACCATGCCAATGAGTCATTTAACGCAGAATATAGTACAAAACAAAATGAATCAAAGGTACTGATAAATAAATAAAAACTTTGCTAACTGACCTCCTCACGCTCAATAAACCCTGTTTGTCTCAAGTCATACAACCTAAATGCAACTGAAAAGAAATCAAGAAAGAAAGGCCCCAATTTAAGTATATCTGAATACATTAATATTGGGAAGGTAGTTTATGCAAGTAACATACAATTGATCTTGTCTTCCACAGGAGCCAATGGATGGAAGACACTTAGAGCATGAATAAACTCATCAAACTCTATTACACCATTTTTCTTTTCATCAAACAAATCAAAAACCTGTATCAAGGAGAAAAACTTAGTTTTATGTCGTTGTCTATAAGCTCTTTGAGGATAATCACAAGCAATATGGGGAAACTTTGTGTGTCACATGGCAAATAAATCAAGAAATTCAGTCATTTGGAAAGGAGCAAAGTAAGAATAAGGACCCACCCTATCAAGGAAAAGATTTTCGCCACTCGGAGTCTTAAACAATGCCAGCTGGAGCTCTTCCTGAAGAACCATTCAACAGAAGAACATTTATGAAATATGTCAATTCCTATTTCCTTATTGTCATAAACGAAAAGAAAGGACTCAAATTTGTTTACTGCTCCCTTTGTTTTTGTTCGGCTAAGTTTGCTTGTCTCTATGTTACTACGCGCACGCATAACAGATGGTGCTGGAAATATAAGCCTAAATAAATTTTTGCCAACTTCACTTACATGAGTCAAAGAAAATTGCTGCTGTATTTGCTTCGTACAAAGAGAGATTCCATGTTTGACCAATTGGACTACAACCTCGGGCACCAGAACAAAGATGCCACTGCAAACATAACGAGAGTCGGGCAGGTCCAATCGCATGCGACACATGGAAAATACAGGGAAACAAATCCTATGGGCTGTCAAACAAATTTTCTAATGCTCCCATGTGTACTTCGCACATGACAGTGTCCAACCAATCCGTGCCCTGGGATAGAACCCAATGCGTGTGGTGCAGCACATGCAGATCAATTCTCTACGTACTATATTCCAAATCCCATCTAAGAGCGAATCCAATCAATCATGCAGAGCTGTTTTTTTTTTCTCTCATGTGAAGCTGTCAAAGGGCAATTTCTAACGCAGGGGATTGATTTTCCAAAAGGGCAGAGAAGTGGATTGATTGAACTGAAAAACATGAGAGTAACGGAAATTCATACATTATAGAAACGAATCTCTCGATCAAAGAAATGGGAATAAAGGAAATCGATCTCTCGTTAATAAGGGAAGAAAGAACTGCAAGAAACAAACTGATGCAGGGGGAAAAGGTTGGGTTCCGCACCTTGTGGATGAGGCCATCGTCGATGATGGAGCAGCTGATCTTCTTGTAGAGCTCGAAGAGCGCCTCCACCTCGTTCACGGAGACTAGGTTCGATCAAACCGAATTGGCGAAATAAGAGTCAGATCAAACGGCATTGCGATGTAATGCCGACGGAAGCAGGCAACCGGCAAAGAGGGGAGGAAAAGACGGGATTTGTACAGCATCGGGACTCGTCCGCGAGGTGCGCGAGCTGGCGGAAGGTGGGGGACGCCCATCCGTCCGTGGCGACGCGGCGCTGGAAGAAGGGCAGGTTGAGATTGTGGTGGTGGCGGCTCTTGTTCTTCTTGGCGTCGTAGAATCCGGCGGCGGAGGAGGACGATGGCGCCGCGCCGCGGCGGCGGCGGGAGGCGGAGGTGTCGGGGCAGAGGTCGGCGAGGCAGTCGGTGAGGACGAAGAAAACGGCCTCGGCGATGGCGATGAACGGGAAGAAGACGGCGCAGAGGCGCTCCCCGAGCGACAGCGTGCTCTCCGACGTCTTTCCATCCAACAAAGCAAGAAGAGATCTCAGCCGCGGGAAGAAAATCCTACCAAGAATTCGAGGAGACAAGAGGCGCAGTCAACGTACCATGTCGCCGGAGGAGAAGCCGAAGCGGAAGCGCGAGTCCATGGCGATGCGGCACGACGCGAAAGCCCGCGCTTGCTGGTGGGCTCGTGCCTGTCGTGCGTCGCTTCACGGGCGCAACCGCTGATTATAACAAACAAACAAGCCGGCGACGGCGGCGCGGTACAGGTACAGCCGCGATCAGATCAGCCTCGAATTTTCTCGCTTTCTTTCTTTATGTGTGTTTGGTCGGGCTTTTGCCACCGGCTAATTCTAGTATACAGAGACACTATTTAACACTGTTCATCTGACACAAAATTAAAAAAGCTGGATAAACAGCTATTTTAGTGCTTTTTGGCTTATTTTACTATAGCTACAGTACAATAAGCTGTTTTCTCATAAGCCGAAATAAGCTGGGCCAAACATGCCCTTTCTTTCTTTAATCCGTCAACCAGCGAGTACCATATTCGTACGACAGCTAGCGAGAACCCCGCTAACTAACCCAGCGACTGGTTCTTCAAGAGCCTGATCTACGTTTTCCTTCACAATTTATGGACGAACTCGTGATTACCGAAAGCTAGGACGCCTAGGACGCGGTCGCTTTCACGCAGATCCCGACGATTTCTCGCTACCTCCCGTGTCTGTCGCAAGCAAGCACCGTGTCCGACGCCAATGAGCCGTCGCCAGCAGCACCGAGCGGCTTCAGGTTTCGGCGCGATGCCTGCTGTGTCCCGCGACCAGTTTCTGTCGACTGTCGCAGTCCTATATGGCTTTGCTGAAAAAGCAGAGGAGGGGAACGGATGAACGGTCGTTGTAATCGGATCTCGGTGTGCACGTACACCGGCATCCACATTTCGCGTCATAGTTAAGGTGGTATCAGGTAGTAGCATCAGACTTGGACATCATTAATTGGGCAACCATGTGATGTTCACATCAAGAAGTGAATAGATGTATCAAGTGAATAGGTACAAGTTTTAAAGCTTTTTGTGTGTGCTACAAGCTTTAACGTTCAATGAATTCTCGCGGTACAGCAAAATGTAAGCTATATATACATATAGAGATTTTGTTCTCAAAAGTTGTTTCAGCGGTAAATTTGGGACTTTTAAATCTTCTGCTTATAATTTTGAATGAATGTGCCTGTTGGTGTTCATGTACACCCGGATCCACATTTTGATTCATAAGTAAGCAGGTGTTATCAGGTATGCATCAGACTTTGCCATCAGAAATTGGGAAACCATCCGCCGTTCACATAAAAAAGAAACAAATTAGCAGGTGAAATGATAGAAATTTGATATCATTCACATGTACTGCAAGCTTTCAGTTTAAAAGTTGTTCAAGCGATGCTTTTAGAATCTCGAATCTTCTGCGTGTAATTTTGAATGACCCCAAAAGGTTTAAATATTAATTTTGCTTTTGCTTTTTTTTCACCTGATATGATCACTGTCACACACTGTCACACGTACATTAATTATTTCTTTATACGTTTCTTTGTTTTCACCATTGGACAGTGATTATTCGTAGCCATTACTGTGAATTCAGGACAAAGAAAGGCTAGCTAGGTCCAGCTGAGCAGAAAACTCTGCTGATAGTACTGTATGTTATGTACTGATTACTGGTCACTGATTGTGATTCCCTCTTAGCAGACCGGCTGTTCTGGCTGAAGAGATCCTTCACAATTTATGGACGAACTCGTGATTACCGAAAGCTAGGACGCCTAGGACGCGGTCGCTTTCACGCAGATCCCGACGATTTCTCGCTACCTCCCGTGTCTGTCGCAAGCAAGCACCGTGTCCGACGCCAATGAGCCGTCGCCAGCAGCACGGAGCGGCTTCAGGTTTTGGCGCGATCCCTGCTGTGTCCCGCGACCAGTTTCTGTCGACTGTCGCAGTCCTATATGGCTTTGCTGAAAAAGCAGAGGAGGGGAACGGATGAACGGTCGTTGTAATCGGATCTCGGCGTGCACGTACACCCGCATCCTCATTTCGCGTCATAGTTAAGGTGGTATCAGGTAGTAGCATCAGACTTGGACATCATAAATTGGGCAACCATGTGATGTTCACATCAAGAAGGGAATAGATGTATCAAGTGAATAGGTACAAGTTTTAAAGTTTTTTGTGTGTGCTACAAGCTTTAACGTTCAATGAATTCTCGCGGTACAGCAAAATGTAAGCTATATATACATATAGAGATTTTGTTCTCAAAAGTTGTTTCAGCGGTAAATTTGGGACTTTTAAATCTTCTGCTTATAATTTTGAATGAATGTGCCTGTTGGTGTTCATGTACACCCGGATCCACATTTTGATTCATAAGTAAGCAGGTGTTATCAGGTATGCATCAGACTTTGCCATCAGAAATTGGGAAACCATCCGCCGTTCACATAAAAAAGAAACAAATTAGCAGGTGAAATGATAGAAATTTGATATCATTCACATGTACTGCAAGCTTTCAGTTTAAAAGTTGTTCAAGCGATGCTTTTAGAATCTCGAATCTTCTGCGTGTAATTTTGAATGACCCCAAAAGGTTTAAATATTAATTTTGCTTTTGCTTTTTTTTCACCTGATATGATCACTGTCACACACTGTCACACGTACATTAATTATTTCTTTATACGTTTCTTTGTTTTCACCATTGGACAGTGATTATTCGTAGCCATTACTGTGAATTCAGGACAAAGAAAGACAGGCTAGGTCCAGCTGAGCAGAAAACTCTGCTGATAGTACTGTATGTTATGTACTGATTACTGGTCACTGATTGTGATTCCCTCTTAGCAGACCGGCTGTTCTGGCTGAAGAGAGAATTTTGTGCGAAAGCTGGTGTACAAAATTGCTTTCACCATTTGTGATTGTGACGGCTTTATGAACGGACAACACAACGTCATCTGGTGAGCTGCATCTGTTCGAGTTTATTTGAGCTTCAGATTTTCAAAAGTTAGCTTTAAGTGCCGCCGGTATTAAGAGCATCTCCAAGAGACTCGATCCTATAAACTTGTTTTTAGGAGCAACTAAAAAATTTTGAAGGGCAATTTTCTCTCCTCCTTCAGCAATTCTCTCCTAAAACTGGATTAAAACACTTTTGATTGGGCCACATCAGCATTTAGTGCCACAAAAATATTAATTCTATAAAAAAGTGAGACGAGATGGGAGCCCCTATTCTTCCCCTGTTTGTAGCTACAAATGAGGGTAGTTTAGGGGCTATGAAAAAATTAGGGGTGGTTTTGGGGTCCTGTTGGAGATTTTTTTTTATTGACTCCTAATATTTTGATTTAAAGGAGGTTTATGAGGCTCTCTTGGAGATGCTCTAAATGAGTCAGTTTTTGGAAAGATGTCTTTTAAGTTGGCTTTTCGGTAAACAAAATACATACTAATATATATATATTGGGAAAACCCTTTACTCATCAGCCGACAAATCGTCGGTACCAGGTCACGAATACCGACCGGGAGGGGTATGACAGAAGTTTCATCCTCCTCATTACATGCACATCCCAATGCTGCCAGCGCATGGGCTACTCTATTACATTCTCTAGGCTTAAAAACACACGAAAAACTATGAAAATTTGATCTTGCCAAATGTTTGAGCTCTGCCAACAAGAAACCGGATGAAGACATGTCATAGGCCGACGACGTCAAGGCTTGTTTCACCAACAAAGCGTCTGTCTCTAGAACAAGGTGGCTAATGCCTAGGTTGATTGCCATTTACATTCCCTGTAAACATGCAATTACCTCAGCTTGGAAGACGTCAAGAAGGGAATCAACTCTTCCCCGACCTGCCTGCACAACATCACCATCACAGTCACGGATAATAAAGCCCCAGCCTCCACCTTTTGTTTCCGGCAAGAAAGAAGCATCACAGTTCAGTTTAAGCACTCCCGGTTCAGGTTTCGACCATCTCTGAATTCTTCTACCTGTCATTAGCACATTTTCTTTACTGAATATCTTCAGTATTTCAGCATGATACACCTGAATCGCCTGACTGATAATGCTTGCAGTTCTGCAACATCCTCCTTCTCTAATTTTATTTCTTTCTGACCACCAAGCCCAGAGCGTGAGTACTATCATTAGCTTCTTTTGTTCAGTGGCCTTGAGGATATATTCAGTCACTTCTTTGGCAGATCTCATCTCAGCCATCTTTCTACGATCCTCCTGATCCAGATTTAGAAGGGCCCAGACCTGTCTGACAGTTTTGCACTTGAAAAATAAATGGCCTCCATCTTCATCATACCTTGCACACACAGGGCAAATTGTCTCAATCTTCATGCCCCTACGCTGCATAAGATTATTCCCTGTCTCAATCTTATGCTTCCCTTCCCTCATTCTTGTATTGTTGCTTTGTGTTTCTGCTGAACAATACTGCCGACTTCGCTTTGTTGATCATCTGCCCGGAGCATCGCTCATACAAATCAAGTATATTCTGCAATTGTGTAGCATCTTCCCTCTTTGCACGAATTAAAATAAGAGAATCATCGGCAAATAAAAGGTGAGAGATACTAGGAGCGGATTGACAGATTTTCACACCTGCGATAAGGCCATCATGCTCAACCTTGTTCAGGAGCGCTGAAAAACCTTCAGCGCATAACAAAAACAAATACGGGGACAGCGGGTCGCCCTGCCGTAGACCTCTTTCTGGTTTGAAACTCTCTGATAAATCCCCGTTCACTTTAATTCTGTAAGAAACTGAAGTAACACATTCCATTATCAACTGAACCCACTGCTCAGCAAAGCCCATACGCAGCATCATGTCCCTCAGAAAATTCCACTCAACCCTGTCATAGGCTTTACTCATATCCAACTTCAGTGCCACGTACCCCGTATCACCATCTCTTTTGTTCATTAAAAAAAGGCGAGTAAAAGCTCCTTGAGATCTGCTTCTGACTTTTAGTACAACTTTACTCTACTTCAAACTTTTGAAGCCACCTTCCAGAAGCAGGCTATATTTTGTGGGAATGACCTGAGATATTCCTTTATATGCGACCGCCTAGAAAGTCGGCCACACATAGAGTAGTACAAAACCAATTTTGTACAAACCAAAATAATAATTCTACATAGTTAAGTTCTCACAACTAAGTTTAGAGAAAAGGAACCAAACTAATCCATAATAGTACAAAATGCCCTGAAACTATACAATGCACAGGACATGCTCGAGCGCGGACAAGAACGCGTAGTCGTCTCCATCATAGTAGTAATCGTCTCCCACAATATTCTCCTCAGGTTTCTCATTCTCTGATGATTATTAGGCAAGAATGAGTACTTCGTACTCAGCAAGCCACACT
>LAPY01003885.1:7954-22815 GCA_000970635.1 Eragrostis tef
GGCGGCGCAGGAGTGGCAACCGTACAGGGGCATCGTCGGCATGGGATGAAATGGGGTTCTTCTCGTTCTTTCGCGTATATATAAATGTACGATGATGATGATGATCCATTCCCTGGAATCGTCATCCATGGAACGGATCGCTCAACCGCTGATCCCGACGATCATGCCGCCGGACCGCGCGCCCCTTCACTTCTATCCCGCTCTCTTTTGTTTTCGCTTCGTCATGATATTAGCACTCTTTTCTGACTAATCTTCCTCGCTCGGGTCATTTTTATTATCTTATCAAACGTCTTTGGCAAACGCAGAACGAGGACGTCAATGAATCAGACAGGGCGACATTATTCTGAGCTGGGCATGCTGATACTAGTCTTGCGGCGGCAGACAAAACTACTGCCGTGAGCAATGTTGCACGACATCCATCCTCAACGGGATCAACTAAACGAACAAGATACACCAAAACAAGATACGAGAGATAAAACATCACCATTTACACCATTCACAACACAAAAGTACATGTTTCCCAAGAGGTTAGCCATTTACAACAACCAACCGCTGGTCGATTGACGGTGCAGGCGCCGACGCACCACTTCTTGAATAATGGACACCCACCACAAACAAGACCCCTGTTTACTATCATCAAACTAAAGCTTCTGCTGCGCGCCTTCCATATTACCTTAGTCATCAGGCCGTGCACCCTACATATTTCTTCTACTCGTCAGTCTAGTCCCATCTTCTACTAGTTTGAATCATCATCAGACAGGCATACCACATCTACATCACCATTCACAGGAGCACCAACCCTTGGGGAATCACTGCTCAACCCAAGATTCGCAGTAAGCCATGCATCCAACGCCAGTGATCCAGAATCTGTCGCCTGCATGCCTGCTGCACTGGAAGGTCCCACACGCCTGCCTGCCAGTGGCGCACCCGATGTAGCTGAGGTCGTGCAAGGCATCATGCTCACACTTGGCGGTGCTGTCGCTTGTAAAGCCGGACTTTGAGCTGATGGTGCATGTTGAGCCATGTGACTCGAACCTGAAGCCACCGAGGATGCTGGTGTAACTGGATGCAAACCTGATGGTGACAATGTGGATGGGAGCGACGAATGCAGATTTGACATGGCTGGCATTGCCAGGGTAGGCTGTTGTGAATCTGATGTGGATGGATCTGCCGGATGTGAGCTTGACAGCAATGAGGTCCCTTGGGCCACAGGAGACAACTGTGTCCTTGAAGATGTCGTCTCCAGCCTCGGAAGCTGCTGCTGATTTCCAGGAGGCGTGGAATGCGATCGTGGTGGCCTGAACTGAAGATGAGGCGCAGGTGCACGAGCAGCCAATTCACCCTGAGCTCCACGTGGCGTAGGCATGTGGCTAACTGGCGCTGATGTTGCTCTGAGAAGATTGCCTGGTACCGAAGGGGCAGGTTGGCCCACTTGCGAAGACAGCGACGGCAAACGAGGCACATGCGACAGTGGTGGTTGGACTCTAGGCCTTGGCACAGGCGGTCGACAAGCTGATGACGAAGCAACTGGTGATGATGAGGATCCAGCTGCTGAATGCCTCGTCGGTGCTTGCTGAGAAGCCTGAGGCAGCTGACGAGCTTGAGGACTATGGGCTCTTGCTACAATACAAATGAATAAATGCATGTTACTGAAAAACTCTTTGAGAATAAATTCCAAAATACTCATAACGGTCAGCAAGTTGTCAAGCATTGATTGAACTGGGTGCTTGTGCGTATGTCTTTTATAAGAATGTTGCACCTTCAGACAAAAAAAATCATGCAGATACTAAAACATAAGCAAAAATAGTATTATATCCCGATGTTTCATACCACGAACTAATCATGCCGAAAACAGTAATTTTGAACACACCAAGTAGGCAAGTATGCATGTATACGCTGTACCTTGTGCTGCAGATGGTGATATGAATTTCGCCCGGAAATCTTCAGCCAGTGATTGGTTGCGGAGAACTTTCTCATATATATCATCGAGTGTCTTCTTTTGCAGGATATGAGTGGAGTCATGTTCTTCGATTAACAAATCATATTTCCGTTTTATCTTCTCGAGTTCTTGCTCGCACTCAGTCCGAAGTTGTGATTTCTGTCCAAAGTGAAATTGATGTAACAGAGTAATTCTGGAACTAGCATAAGCAACTGACAATCAAAAACAAAAATAGATGAAAAACACAAACCTTCAGCTCATGGATTTTATTGAGTGTGTCCATATGCAGTCTTAATTTGTGCATCTCGTTTTTCAGTGGCTCATCATCAATTGGTGGGTGATTAAACATCATCGATGCCACTGGAAAGAGTTGTGCTGGCTCTGCAGAATTAGGAGCAGCATCTGTCTGATGACTTTGTTGACTCTGATCAGGTTGAGCTATTTCAAGCGGATTATTGGACACTGGGATTGATCGTGGCCTTTCAGATTGCAAAGGTTGAGCTGATGCTAGACCTGATGAACCTTCTCGTCCTGGTTCACCCGGTGAAAGTTGTGATGGTGCTAAACTCTGTTGTGCAGACCGAGTGACAAGATTGGTCTGAGTCTCAACTTCTCTAGATGCTGGTAACACAGCCTGGCTAGAAGGAGCAGACGAAGCTGGCGTGTTTAAGTGAGGTACAACAGCAGTTTCACTATTTTCGCTGTTAACTTCCATTTCAGCATCACCTAAAGGTTGATTTGTACCACCCTGTAGGTCAGCAAGTTGTCAAGCATTGATTGAACTGGGTGCTTGTGCGTATGTCTTTTATAAGAATGTTGCACCTTCAGACAAAAAAAATCATGCAGATACTAAAACATAAGCAAAAATAGTATTATATCCCGATGTTTCATACCACGAACTAATCATGCCGAAAACAGTAATTTTGAACACACCAAGTAGGCAAGTATGCATGTATACGCTGTACCTTGTGCTGCAGATGGTGATATGAATTTCGCCCGGAAATCTTCAGCCAGTGATTGGTTGCGGAGAACTTTCTCATATATATCATCAAGTGTCTTCTTTTGCAGGATATGAGTGGAGTCATGTTCTTCGATTAACAAATCATATTTCCGTTTTATCTTCTCGAGTTCTTGCTCGCACTCAGTCCGAAGTTGTGATTTCTGTCCAAAGTGAAATTGATGTAACAGAGTAATTCTGGAACTAGCATAAGCAACTGACAATCAAAAACAAAAATAGATGAAAAACACAAACCTTCAGCTCATGGATTTTATTGAGTGTGTCCATATGCAGTCTTAATTTGTGCATCTCGTTTTTCAGTGGCTCATCATCAATTGGTGGGTGATTAAACATCATCGATGCCACTGGAAAGAGTTGTGCTGGCTCTGCAGAATTAGGAGCAGCATCTGTCTGATGACTTTGTTGACTCTGATCAGGTTGAGCTATTTCAAGCGGATTATTGGACACTGGGATTGATCGTGGCCTTTCAGATTGCAAAGGTTGAGCTGATGCTAGACCTGATGAACCTTCTCGTCCTGGTTCACCCGGTGAAAGTTGTGATGGTGCTAAACTCTGTTGTGCAGACCGAGTGACAAGATTGGTCTGAGTCTCAACTTCTCTAGATGCTGGTAACACAGCCTGGCTAGAAGGAGCAGACGAAGCTGGCGTGTTTAAGTGAGGTACAACAGCAGTTTCACTATTTTCGCTGTTAACTTCCATTTCAGCATCACCTAAAGGTTGATTTGTACCACCCTGTAACGGTGAGACGACGGTACTCTCTTCCTCAACATGTTCAGTACTTCCGTGGTCGCCAACCAAAGATTCCTGATATAATGATAAAGGGTACACAATATGGTTAATCTGCTTCGTCTGCATATGCATCATGAAAGAACAAGGAAGTGTGCAGCACAGGACCATCACAAGAAAAATGCAAAAATGAACACAAGGCAACGACGAAGGTGTGCAACATAGGACATCACAAGAAAATGCCAAACCTAAGGAAGTATTGAATACCATTAATTTAAACCGACACTATGCGCTAAGTAAATACCCTTTGTGCAATGAAAAAGCCGGGACATCCACTGGCAAAGTAAATTCAAGTAAATGGGCATAGAAACACTCATAGAAGTGAGCCATGTGAAAGGAAACATAATTCATGCAGTTTTCACTCCTCACCTAGCATGTTTTGTGGTTAATTCAGGAAACAGAAAATAAGACTACAGGAGTAACATAAACAAAGATAAGCTACTACAAGATGTACAAATATGTCTCTCATTCTTTGCTATATCACAAAGGATAGGAACTTGTATGAGTAATCTGCCAACAAAAAAAAAAAAGGAGAGATCATGAAACAGAACTGAACCGTCACTGCATGAAGAGATCTATGTTTCTTCCTGACAGTCTTATATACGAACAATATTGTTCGTGAAATATGTCTATCAGGTAATTGTGAGAATATGACATGATATACCTGGTTAGCAAAATCTTCAACTAAAGGGTTGTGAACAGCCAGAGATGCACCCCCTTGTGAGTCAATGCAATCAGAAGTATCATGGATCCTGTTCGCGGTCAGACTGACAGCTTCTGGTGTTGACTTTTGGATAACCGGTCCATTTCTCGCTTCTTCTGTACTGGTAACTTCGGATGCATTTACACTTCGAACCAATGTAATTTCCATTGCTGAGTCATCACCCAAAGATTGCTGGGTCAAAGAAGCTGCATGAACATGGCAGACACCAACTTCTTCCCTGAAGTGGCTGAATTCCTCCACAACAAAGTCTGAATCTGGTAATGGGATGTGTCGATCGAAAGCACGATCTAACTGGCCAGATTTTGCAGCCTGAAGATATTGTTCCTTCAGCTGAGACTCCTTGGTCAAGGCAGATGATTGCTGCATATCCAGCTTGTTGCGCTGGCATTGGATGTGTTTCAAAAATGCATAGAGAAGCATAGTAAACCATTCAACTATTAGCTTTATTTTCCCAACCATGTCTTCTTGATCAATGTGACTTTGACTTTCACGAAGATGCTTCACGACTATATTACATACTTCTCTGAGTTTTGCCACTTCCCTTTGCCTGTGTGTATCTAATAATGCGACCTCTTTTACGTGCTTACCCTGGATACTCTTTCCTCTCAAGGAAAAAACTTTATCAACTAATTTAATTCTTTTGTCCATGACTCTGCTAAGAAGTTCATCCTTCGATAAATGTTGCCCTACACGAGAACCTGTATCAGACAGAAGGTCTTTCTCCCCTGAAACCATTTCCTCGGTCCAAAAATCACCTGGAGCCTGTTGATGTGAATCACTTTCAATTCTACCATCAACAGAAATTTCCTGGCCATTGATTGATTCACCATTTGATTGAGTTTGCTTGCTTGCTTCCCCTGCTTTGCGTGCAAATTTCTTCTTTAGGATCCTTAGCTTCTCATAAACAAACAAAACGAGCCTTTCACTGCACTCATAGTTTAAGGTTTTTACAGCAAGTGCAAGAGATTCGCTGCGATTGACTTTATGTTTTAAGAGAGAAGCAGCGCGCCAACACTGAAGAAAAGCAATATAAGAATAACAGCATTCAGCAAACACGGTGTATGTACTATAAAGTCAAAAAAAAATACAAGGACTTTATTTCTAACCAGAGCAATGTTGAATGCATGCAGTATGCCCTTTGGCTCCTGGCTGACTTGGTGATTCTTCAAAATGTACTCGAGAAGTTCCTCGCACAAGGATTTAACAGTCTCCTGCAAAAATTTGTTACCATCCATTAATGAAACCAATCAGATCTAGTACCGAAATGACTAAATGAAAATATAGTGTATTTTTGGAAGTCCTACAATTTACGCCCAAAAAAGGTACTTTTTATTTTATTTTTTTAAAAAAAAAAGAAAATAGAAAAAAAAACATGGCTGCATCTTTGCTACAAATACAGCATTGCCATTTCACATATTGCATAAAAGGACACAGATGCCTAGTTAAATAGCTTGGTATAAGTTCCTGTTTGTTTCACTGGTCATAGTTAACAACTCAAAATCCGAGATCACACAAATTTGGTGGATGAGTATGCAGCTGACACGTGGGACCAGAGTTTGGGATACGGTACGAGTTAAAAATTTGGTAGTTTCTTGAAACAACACCCCAAATTATTGGTGGGTTTGTGAAACATGCACTGTACTTGGTGGGTTTGTGAAATTTACTCATATGGTAAAGTAACCCCTATGCTTAAGATAAACTAGCCAGTAGCAACTAGCACACATCAATGAATTAAAGAGGACACATTAGGAATAAAATTAATTATTAAAATCAAGATTTCCTGCTATGACAAGCAAATTTTATCAAGAACACGCTTAATAATAACTCTTTGTAAGGTATACAGAGACAGTTCAGAGCTGGAAGTTTTAAAAAAAGTTAATTCTCTCTATATATCACATGTATTACATTTGGCCCACGTGATTTTACCAAAAAAAAAGTAAAGATATCGCAAAGGGAGTAATAAAGTTAACATATTTAGCAGTACCGGCAGTTCCAGCAATTGATACAACTTCGACAGCTCTGGCTTTAATTGAACGTGAAGACCTCTTTGTGCACCGTGTAGGTTGTTGGTCTCTACATAATGAACAGTGTTAGAAGAATGAAGTGTCCACGCCTAAAACTCAACAATTATCAATTTCTGCAATTGTAATACCTAGTTCCTGCCAAGTATCATCAACTGATATTTGATGAGAACTGGATGGGGTGTTGCCTTCAGACAATAGAGTATCTTTGTTTAAGCCAGGAGCGACTTTTGGAGATGAGTCCATGACCTCACCAAGTTTTCTACGTTTCATTCTGGCTACATCAGTTTCTTCCACAGGTACTTTCAATTGCTCTTCAATGTTTACCACTGGTTCTTCCATGTTTTGTATCTTTCTACGGCTTCTTTGAGCTGGCTCAGATATATGTTGCCACCGAGGAGACCTCCCATGAAGCAAATTTAACCAGTAGGCCCAGAACTTTGGCAAATCACCATCAGGTGAAGAGATTCCTTCCCTCTCACCTATTACAACAATGTCACTAGAATAAAATGATCCATGCAGATGAGCTCGTGATATGACAGAATTGTCATTTTTAGTGCTGACATCAACCTTGGAGGATAATTTTGTTAAGAACTCCAACACAACATTATCCATGAAAAGTTTGTCACCATCAGAACCATTACTTGAATGGTTATGGTTCTGGAACTTGTCAAGTCTATTGAAGAGAAATGAAGCACCCCAACTGAGCAGACAATGGCTCAGGCTAGGGGATACATTCTGGATATTACTATCGAGAATTTGCTCGTGCTTTGCAAGAATAAGAGCCTTTTCCTCCACTGTATAAGATGAATACAAACGAAAAATGGGCACATGATCAGATTGCGACTCTATGCTGATCCTCTGAAGAGCTCTCAAATCATTCACAGGATTCCAATCACTACTGTATATGATGACGGCATCAACAGATGATAGCTTAATGCTTGGAACACATGCACGAGTATCCATCAAAAAAATAAATCGCCCCTTCCCTTTGTCATTAAACATACTCATTGCCTTCTGTTTCTTTTGGACTAGCAAACCACGTTCTACACGTTCGTATGCCTCATAACCGAACCTTTGACTGATAAAATCATCCAAAATGTCACCCATGGGGTTACCAGACCCACCACCAGACTGCCATATGAAGGAAAGTAGAATCAGACTGGGACTGGCAAGCTTGTGAAAAACGTGAATATAACAAGCAAAACATCTAAGCATGTTAATCCAAATTAACAATAAACACCAGAGCACAACAAAATAATGACCTCAATGTATAGGAATGTACTTTCATGAGGCAGATGCATGTCAGTAAATTATCGGCACTCAACCAAACACTGTTAAGCACCTCTACGTTGTGCATCTCTTAGATGCAGATTGGTGCTAGAGCGAGACATTACCTGGCCTTTATTGTCATTCTTAATTTTGTAACTGAGGCAACTCAGATGACTAAATTCTCCTCAGCTATTTTAGAGTAAGACTGCATGCTATATGTGCATAGCTTACCTTCTCAGAAGATTGCACTCTGAATAGAAGTCACTAATCAGGAAAACGAAAAGATTCATATAGGAAAAGCTTAAGGTCAATTAAAAAACAACAAAAAGAATATTAACAGTTGCCAAAACTTTGGCTTAAGTAGCATTTATTTACCATAGGAATCAGAATGCATAAGATGTACGCAAATAATACAAACAAAAAAGTTATTGGAAGTATGGTACCATAAATATCTCACCTGGCAAAGAATAAGAACTCTCAACCCCTTAAGATTGAGCTTTTGGAGCATTTTGTCAAGAAGAAACAATTTGCCACTTGAATGCACTCCAATATCTAGGATTTCAGTGGGAAGGTGACCCTTGGTAAGTGAGCTTTGTAACGATTGATCGACGAGGTAAGGGTGGTCACAGCACTGTAGCATAACATTAGCTGATGATCAGTAAGATTGGTCTGCAGCTATGCATGATGAGAAACTGTACGTGCAGATTTCCATCAGCCCATCTACCTTGCTAGTGTAAAGCATGCTGAGAAGTTTTGGAAGCAAACCTTTCGGAGGGATACAAGAATGTTGCGAAGAGCACCAACATTATCTGTTTTTGAATGTGATCGGAGCGCTGGCGAGTTTGACAATAGCGTGTAACAATACATCTCTAATTGCACCTGTGTAAGGTGCGCAGGAACCCAATACTCAGAAAACATTGAAGAATCTGCCTTCCGCTCAAATGCAATACAGCATGCAAGTTTTGCTTTCAACGCAGTGAGGGTGCCAGCTGCATCACCCAAATCACCATTTGAAACACTCAAGACATCATTTTCTTCAGGGTTGAGGAAAGACAGAAGATTGATGTACTCGGGAATACTTTCCTACAAAACAAAACGAGTCAGTATAACCAAATTGTCAGAGAAGAAATTCGGTATAAAATTGCTGACAGAACCTTTAGTGGAGATGTCAAAAGAACCATCCTAAAGTTGGTAGGAAGTCTCTTCAGTTGACCGAGGCATTTTGAAACTCTTGAGCTTTGACAATCATCAACCATAACCGCCTCCCAACTAATTTTTTCCATTGCTTCAATATCCTGTATAATACGGAACAACAAGAGTAACAAAGAATTTCAGTCCCAAGCAATTTGGGGTCGGCTAGAGTGAAACCCACAAGAATTAACAAAGCGAAGCAAAAGAGAGGAGGATAATTTGAAAGAAAAGTGAAATTGAACCCGAAAAAAAAAAGACAAATACGGTTGTAGGAACAAAGATCATAGGCGACCGATAGCCTAAGTCTTGGTTCTGATACATGGATTCTAACATACAGTATAATATTGGATTAAAAAAAAGTATAAATTACTTGACAAGTAAACTTCAATGGATTCAAAGATAGAATTGAATTTCTTTTATTTGCTAAGCTAAATGTGCTATCACTAAAAGAATAATATTACCTCTAAGATAGCATCAGGGTGGGACAAGAGAACTTGCAACATCATGGACCCACTATCATAAAACTCCAAATCTTGAATTGACTTGCGCACATCTTTTTCCCCATTGTACACAACAACATTGATGGATGCTGCCAAGCGATTGAACTTAGCTTCCCATACCGAGAGAGAAGCAGGAGTAGAGATAATAAGGAGTGGTCGGCAGACATCAGGCAGTATGGACATTACAAAAGGAATGGTCCTGATTATTCGCTCCTGCACGATAGACGAGGTAAATTGTTAAACCTTGATTCGTCAAAAAAACAACAATGTAATAGGCAAAGCATCCACAACACTATGTTACTAGCAGTCCTACAAGAGCAGCAGCAGAAGCTGACATGTCGGTAGCCATAGGCATTGGCTAAAAACAGAAGCAAATGAAAGTGGAAACCAAATTCAAAGACAGATCGAGAACGTAAGTCGAAGGTGCCCAATAAAACACCACTCTTCTTCATTCATAGCAGCTAAGATATTCTCATAATTGTACCTGATCATCAATGAAAATAGCACCACGTGAATTGTGCCAGAACTCCCGAAGCTTATTGATTGAATTCAAGTGATCGTCATCCAAACCAGCAGGGCAACCATCCGGCGGTCTTTGGAGTTTCTGAAATATGCCATCCTTAACCTGAATAGACTAGAAACCATTTAAAGACAGTTTATAATTTCTCAAAATTGTGAAATCTTTAACAACACAGGGTTTTACTTCAGAATGCTTGAACCTTGAAGTATCAATCTAAGGCTGGTTTGAAACATACAAATTTTGGAGGCACTTTGCAAGAAACATTGTAGTTCCCACAGGATTATTCTGAAAACTGCAGTCTAATTTGCAATGCAGAAAGAATGAACTAGATTGGAAATAATGAAACAAACTAATAAAGCTGATTATGGTGTACTAGCAAAGCTACATATAGCCCCCCAAAGAGATCAAAATGTATGGGCAAAAATCATTTGAACTGCAGTGTCCCAATTAATATGAATAAATGTTTCTATGCATACCTTGTCAATTTCTCCACGAGCAGAAGCTCTTCTTGCAGCTTCACGGCGGCTCTCATAGCTCCTTTTGAGCTCCTCGGCCTCAGGTGTACATAAAAATGATGAAGTCTCAAGTTCCCATGTGGCATGCTCATAGCCCAGATCTTTCCATTTCACTAGCCATTCAGCATTACAATATGCAAATTTATCACCAAGAAACTTAAAAAATTCATCAGCTTCATTTTGAGGCATAAGTGATCTTTTCTTCAACAGGCGGTGTGGTTCAGCCCATTCCTGCTTCCACCTTATTGTCTAAGAAACAACATTCAGAAAGGAACTTATCAACAGGCATTCTTTTGCAGTCTAAAAGTTATTACTGAAAAAGGTGAACAAAGAGATTCATTGCACAAGTAACCACCTTTTCTTTATGAATCCTCTTGCAAAATTTGGAGATGAGATCACGACCTTGTGGAGTGCTATCAATTACATCACTTTCAGAGACCCACTGATTATGTACATGAGATAGATTCTTGTACTTAGCAAAATATTGCTTGCTGCTGTTTGGTCCTAAATTGGAGGAGTATAAAATTGGTAAATAAATGGCAACAACTGAAAAGATATTGTTATACATTTTATTTTATAGTTACCATCCTTGACATCCCACAAAGAGTCAATCCCCTCACTGACTGAATATACACCAAACTGAATTCTCTTTTTTGTACATATGACACAAAGCCATATTCCTGGGGACACATATTCCAAGGGAGGATCTATACAAGAAAGATGGTAATGTCGTTTACAACCTTTTCCATCACAAGACCTGTTACCAAATTTTTTAAAAAAAGGTTTTAGATAACTGAGAACATCAGATGCAAAGTATGTTCCCTAAAACATTTTTCCTTAGTTGCAGCACGCTACAAAATGACGCAGAAATAGAGATGCACTGGCTCTTAAGGACTGTGAGCTGCTGAGTGCTAAGTTCTACCACAGCTAAGTTTCAGTGACCTAAAAACTGGACCATAACCTTCAAATCATGTACTTATCTAACCTGTCGTCTATTTATAACAAGAAGGCTCTCGGCCTAAAATTGTTCTGTGAAGCAATACAATTTTACGAAGCCCCACCACAATTTTACAAAAATAACATGACAAGCCCAGTGCTGGTACTTGGAGATGCACAAAGAAGATAACAGACGTATGATTGCACATCGCATTAGCTCAATCACGAAAATCCAGCTTTAGCCTCCAATAGCTCTAAGGCCCTGTTTGGCACAGATTCTGCTCGTTAAACAAGCAGCTTGTTTGAAAAGTTGACAAACAGCTTCAACTTATTTCTGTTTTCAAGCAAGCTGTTAGTGCAGAATTCTATCATAATCATATCATAGTAGAGTTGACCAACTGCATCTTTATGAATCTAGTAGAGTTGTCTCCGAATATACCAAATATATCTTAATATTATACTGTCATCCAAAGTATTTCGCGGACCAATAGAATATAGACATAAGATAGCACTTGTCTGTCACCTATCATATGAAAATAGTACAGTAGAGCTGTCTCAGAATATATTTCAATACTACCATCAGGTCTAAGGCTATAATGATGTGTAAATCTCTGGTCAAAGTTACTTCTCAAACAATATAAACATCAAAAATAACATTTTTTTATCGCCAGAGTATTAGCATTATATAGTTTTTTATCTGATGTTCAAACATTGAACACTTTGTAGTCTTGTCGATACAGAATTTGCAACAGGATAATATAGAAGGCGTACTATCTGGAGTAAAAAGATATAAAGTGTAAGCCAGTTACAACCAATGATAGGAGTAACAAACAATTGAATTACTGTGTTAAAAGAATGTCGAGTAACTTACTTAAGAATATCTGAGACATTTCTGCTTCTGCAACCAACACAAACGTGGTCATTGTGATCTGTTTCATCACATTGGATAGCTTGAGTCTGCATGGAAGTACAAGCCTCTTGAGTCCCAATGGAGTCACCATCTTCAATCGCCTTGCTAGTCTAAAGCAGGATAAGAAGAAGAGTGACTTCAAATGCCTGATTATATTCCACTAACAAACAAACAAACAAACAAAACAACACAGGCGGCATGCGATGTAGCTGCAGGTGTTATTTGATTATTACTTCTTTGTGATGAGCAGTAGAGAAAGGCCCATTTAGCGATTCTGGTAGAGAATTCTGGCTGCAAAGCAAAGGTAAACAAAATTAACTAGGCTACCGACTGCACATTAACATCAAGGTAGCATCTAAGTAGCAATGTGATATGCAACACGGTTGTTAAGTACTTTGAATCACCAGCTGTTTGCTCTCCAGCTTCCATCATGGGGATGATTTCGGCCGCCTTATTAAGTGAGCAAATCTCACTAGGCATATGTGACTGCATGAAAGAAAAATGACAACAAAACTTTTAGCCTCCAATACACGTTGGCAGATAAGAACAGGAGAACCTGGAGTTTCTAACAAAGCAAGTAAAGATGCAGAGTGCTAGGTAAAGCTGAAACATAAATGTCAGGTTTGTGATTTGTGAAAGAGCTCCTAACGAACCCATGTCCATTAAGACTAATAAGCTCCAGATGCAGTATGAGATTTTGCAGATGGGAAGAAAGAAAAAAAAAAGGCATGGCAGGACCATGTATTGAATTCCACCATGCACTGCTACTTATAAGAGTTAAGGCCATGAAAGGATAAAATGAAACAACACCTGTGTTTTCAATAATGCTCAATTTATTGGTCCAATCAGGAGTAGGAACACTAGTTGGTTTCATCAACAGCGGAAACATAGTGCTGACGCTGATACAGTTGAACTTAAGATTATAGAAAAGGAAAGGCGGCCAAACCTCTGAAATAGCATCAGCCTGATGACATCCAACATTCATCTCATCTCTCTCCAATATCGCCTCAGGATTTTCATCCAAGTCAGAAGAGTGACCTTCCAGAACCTGCACGTTGGAAGGTTCCTGGCTGACTTGCTCATGTGCATCACTTTCTTTGTATACCATATCAGTGCCATTTTCTTTCACTTGAACCTTGGAAGCATTTTCTACCAAATCAGAGTCATTTTCTTCCACTTGAACCTTGGAAGCATCTTCCCCATTTTCTGTGTGAGGAGAAGGAAGCACTAGAAAAAAAAATACAGAAAGAGATGACAGCGTTAGAATTGTAAAAAAATAAACAAAGAAAAGAAACGGCGTCATCCCCACCCAGAGATAGAAAAGTGATAAAGCGATCGTCGCGTAATTTTACAGTACACATGCTTAAATTTCATTGGTACAAAGCTATTTTCCATATTGGAATGAATACAATGATATGTGTTGGTCTTAAAACGTGCAGCAACCTAGGAATGGTAAGCGTATCATAAGGATGCGACAAGCTTGGCGGCATATGATAGGTTTACATTGCACGCAACGCAACAATAAAGAAAGAAAGCTCACAGATTGCAGGGGCATACCCGGTGAGAATTTTGGTTGTTCTTCCGGTGCTTTGAAGAATGCAATATAGCTCTTTGTGTTGAGCCTTTTGTGCTTCTTGGGCAGGCTGGCACTGCCAGCACTCTGGTCATTGTCATTCTTTCTTTTCGCGGTGGCGGAGGTTGAATCTTGCTTCGAAGCCGGAGAAGTGGTGGTCTTAACTCTACTGGACTTCCTCGTAGGTGTTGAGTCCCCTTGTGGCTTTTTTGGTGAGGGTACCGGGGTAGGAGGAGCGGCATCCTTGGTGGCCTTTGTGGATCTCTGTGAGGCTGGAGCAGGAGTGGCTGCTAGGTCGGATTTCTTCTTTCCTTTAGTTTCTCGGGTGGACCTCCTGAGGTTGGTTGGGGTGACGGCGGAGGAGCTCCTGGTCTCCCTTCTTGCGGGGGTGCTGATAGCAGCAGAAGCAGAAGCGTCTGGGGCACCGTCTCTGGATGCCCCTCCTCCCCCTGATCGAGTGTTGGCCATAATCAGCAATGCATCTGGGTGGCCTCACCTGGGGAAGGGAATCAATGAATCGCACGAGGCTAGGCAAGGCACAATGAACTAGTATAATCCTATATCCATGGAAGGAACGAGATAAGGAATCCGGGCGGGGTTACTCACCACTAGGAGGAGCAGTTGATCGAAATCAATCCTCCGCTCCACGCCCGGCGGTGGAGTGCGATGATGGGAGCCGAGCACCAGCAGCTAGGGCTGGAGAATGGGGCTAGGATCGGCCGCGCGAGCTGGAGGCGGCCCTGCTCTAGCCCCTTCCGCCCGCGCCCTAGGGTTTAGAGGAGCTCTCGTCTCCGTCGCGCGCGCTTCTCTCTCTCTCTCTCTCTCTCCCTCCCTCCCTGGAAAATTGTGAGGGAAGCAGCTGGCTGGGTTTTGTATAAAAAAATGGCATATAATATTTCAAAGTCTCAAATTATACTTTTGTATAAAAAAATGGCATATATTTTTTTATCGTATAA
>LAPY01003886.1:22312-34361 GCA_000970635.1 Eragrostis tef
GAGGGGGGCGCCCCCCCCCCCCCCTCCAATTTGGTTGAAGCTCCGCCACTAGTCATCGCTATCAAACGTACATTCATATGCTCAATCAATTATTTAGAATTAGACACTTCACACAAGCCCGATCGATATAATCGTTCCCTTTACCTTTTTTTTTAAAAAAAGACCCCCCCACACACACACACTCCTCCACTATTCATTCCCTGTACGACCATGCAAACACCAGTGACACTATTTCCGTGGGAGGAAACCTGGTCCAGGTTAGACGGTTCAGTTCCCTTCTTCGAGCAAGCAAGAGCAGATCCAGGCCGGTATCCTCAGAAGAAGTGGAGGAAAGCAGATCTGAACTAACGTGCGCTGCAATTTTCCTCAAGGAGCAAACAAGCAACAATGCAAAAGGAAACCGCACGAAATGGCGTGCGAAAGCTGTTCCACTTTCTCCGCCAATCCTAGGACCAAGCATGAGAAGCCAGGATATTTTTTTTTTAACGAAAGGAGCCAAGATTTCTTTTAACCACACATTAGAGCAGAACAAGTGTGCAGAGTGTGTACACACGCATAAGTACATACACGATATGCGACACGTTCACATCTCCTTGCAATTTCAAATGCACAGTATTATAACTGTGGATCACATCCACTGTACAGAAGAAAACGAGCGGGGAAGGGATTGGCACGCTGAAAATGACCGATGACCAGGAACAATGCCGTCGCCGGTGTTTTGGTTCTAGTGCTTAATATTCCCTCTACTCCGTGATCCAACTTCTGATCATATCCTCTTAGCCTTTCGCTCTTTTGCTTTGACCTGAGGCATCACCATCTTGATTCTAAAATGCTGACACAGGGCCACACACATGTACATCACCACGCCAGCGGATAAACGTAACATCTCAAGGAGCACGAGCACCCGTATACGTATAGTCAGTATCATCTTGCGGAGTCATACTCCCACCAACGTACAATTACTACCTAATAACTAAGTTGTTTTATCTTTGGTAGAAAAATTGAAGATATACTTTTTTAGATAAAGTAAATGAAAACATCATGAACTATACAATTACGTACAATTACTTGCCAATCTATTCACCAAGCAAATGAAAACATCACGACCTCTACCTTCAGCACTTTTAACCGTCTGTTATTATCGATTTTTACTATGTGAAGACTCCATCTCCACCATAGCAAATGACGAAATTACCAAACACATGGTGTAAAAAGTGATAATAATAAATAGTTCATCTCAATAGCACAACTTATTACTAAACTTCCACCGATTCTTGACAAATAACTCCATCGTCACTATCTCCAAAAGCCAGTAAGATAGGACTTAGAATAGTTTTTAAAATAAAATAAAAAAATATCATTATGTGGCTTAACCATATAGTCAGCATATGTCGCCTATGCCAACAAACATTTGATTTCTTTCTTTTAGCCTAAAACTAACTATCACATGTTAGCGATACTAGTAGAATGTTTAAGACCAAAAGAAAGCTCAATTAACCATTTAAACTCCATATTGATCTAGCAAAATGTATTAGAAAAAGATTTTGTATAGTCTCTAGATTGCTAAAAGACAACACTTATAATTTCCATTCCAGGTTCTTTTAGAAAAATTATCCTTTGTAAGTATTACTTCCTTTTGTGGTCTGACACTACTTATATGTACTTTACTAGTGAGCCACGGTGAATTCAGGTTATACTCCTTCCAGTGAAAAAGAAAACAGTGTAGTAGTATATTGCTAGGGAACACACTATCATCACAAGTTCAATAATCAATTACACTGTCTTTTCGGACAGATCATATAAGAAGTAATGTTTTGCAATTGATACCAAGCTGGTGTGAAATTGTCAGTAGACACTGTACAAAGAAATTCCGTTCTGGACATTTTTTTCCTATTTGTGGAACATTGTCCTGTGTCAACAGTGGGTGATTTATAAACAAATTGACACTTTTTTGCATAATTGTTTTTAAAGTAATTTATAAACAGCTACAATAATATTGTGGATAACTTTTTAAAATTGTAAAGACATATAATTTTAGTTTCCTTCTTTTTACTGTCAATGTGGTGATATATATAGGCCTTGGACCGAATGTGATTTTTTTTATTGGTTAAATACTAAGATATTAATTATAGTTTTTAGACAAGTTTATTTGTGCCGGACCTTGTCGATGACAAAATGATACTTTATATGACAGGTGCGAGTAATCTCGATTACTTTTCTTCGTGAGTCTATTTGTTATTTATTGCCGACATAAAAGAAGCATTTCTTGATCCTTCAAGCTCAATTCATAGTTGCATAGACTTGTGAGCAAAAGGGGACCAAACCTAAGCTTGGACCAAAATTTCTCTGGAGTCAAGCTTAGACATTTTCTACAAAAAAAAACGGCTTAGGTATTTTAGTTAATTAATATCGATCTTACATTATCCTAGAACCAGTTCAATTTCGTGTTGCAATATTTGATACTCAGAATTTGGAAAAGCTGCACTCGGCTACTGAGTTTATATCAAGCTTCGACTAACTCAACCTCGAGTCTATCGCCAAACAGTGACGGAGCGCTCGGTATGGCAAGGTAGGGCGGCTGCCATACCTTGACTTTTTCGTGAGTGCATGATGCAGAGCTTTGCTGCTTGGCTGTGCGGCCGCTTGCCGCCATGAACAAAGCTTAGGTGGCCTACGTTCTGAGTTGTTCGACTCAGGAAGAAGAGCAGCGAACCGTTTTGGGGGCCTATTTGCTTTCTGGTGTGTTCGTTTCTGCATGTGTGGCCCTTGAGGCCGAACCATGTGTCAATAAACTACAAGTTTTATCTACGAGATTGACTGCTGACAGCCGTGAGTCTAAAAAATTTTAGCTTCCGCCTGCCCCGCATGTATCTGTCGCGTGCTTCGTTATATCCACTTCGCCACACCTTGATTTTTTTTTGTCCTCCGCCATTGTCGCCAAACACACAGCTTTCTTTCGAAGAGAGATTAGAGCAAGACTTATAATTACGCCGGCAAGCGGGCGTGAACGAATTCCAGGTCGGCTTGCTAGTTCGTTTTTTATTCACACCACATGCTGCATTTATTGCTTGCTGGACTTTTACAAAGATGGCAGCCAATAGTGAGCGGAGGAAGGGGCACTGCGGGCCCAAACTGCGCTTGCGCCCGCTGGGAGCCGGCGTCTCACCACTCGCCTGCTTTCTTCTCTCTCCTGTCTAAGGTTTGCAAAACCGAACGAACCGGTTCGGTTTATCGAAAAATCCGGACTTATCGGTCTGGTCCGGTTAGCAAAACTGACCGGTATTTCAAAAAAACCGACACTGTGTTTTCGAGCACATCGGTAAACCGCTTGATTTTTTCGGTTTACCGGACCGGTTTCCTCGGTAACGGTTTTTCTGGTTTTTTCGAAATTGCGAACCTTGCTTCTTTCTTCTCTCTCCTCTATGTAGGATTTAGCCAGCTCCCAGCCCACCATAATACTTGCCCTTAAAAAGAACATCCAAGTCTTTTCGATCTCAGTTTGTGACTTTGTGGGCAGTCCCCAATCCCCAATGCATGCTCCTCCGCAGCATCATTGTTAGCGCCAGATGAGAAAAAGTTGATCGAAACGAGGTCGTTTTTGGATTTCATGTCACGGAACGGCTCTTCTTCCATGCGACGAGGAAGTCACGGAGGCGAACACAATTTTACTACGAACCTCGGCGTGTCCGTGGGACAAGCGGCAGTGCCGTGAGGCGCCACCTATTTAAACGGCACACCCGTTACAGTGCGGCTCGCACTCGGAAGTCACAGGCCACAGCACATCAGCTTCTTCGACATGGACAACATGTCCTGGTACCCGCTTGCTCTGCTTCCCCTGCTCCTCCTCCTCTGCCTCGGCTCCCCCCCCGCGGCACACCCGACGGCTCGGAGCTGTGGGGATACGTCGAAGTCCGGCCAAGTGAGTAACGTTCTTTTCTGCTTGCCAGCGATGATGCATTTTCTGTTTTGCTGAAGCTGTGTTCTTGGAACCTGTTTTTGGGTGTGCTGTTGCAGAGGCTCACCTGTTCTGGTGGTACTACAAGAGCCCGCAGAGGACGTCGGCGCCGGGGAAGCCGTGGCCGACTGTGCTCTGGCTTCAGGGCGGCCCGGTAAGTGCTATCTGCAGTCGGTTCTGACGCCGGAATTCGTGCTTAACTCTGAACTCCGCTCCACAAGAATTGGAGCAGAGTGTTGTCATGGAACCAATCAATCATCGTCTTGTTGTTGTTCCTCGCAGGGCGCGTCGGGCGTCGGTCTCGGCAACTTCCTGGAGGTCGGGCCGCTGGACGTGAACCTGAAGCCGCGCAACTCGACGTGGCTGCAGAAGGCGGACCTCATCTTTGTGGTCAGAGACTGACCGACTGACTAATAGCTCTGCCTTACTCTGTTCCTTCGTCTCCGGTCGGCGTCGGGTACAGCTACGTGGAAGACGACAGCCTGCTCGTGACCACCGACTGGCAGCAGGCGGCGGACGCCACCACGCTGCTCAAGGCGCTCGTCAAGGAGGTGGCCGCGCTGCAGAGCGGCCCGCTGTTCCTGGTCGCCGAGTCCTACGGCGGCAAGTATGCAGCCACGCTAGGAGCCTCCGTCGCCAGGGCCATCCGCGCCGGCGACCTCAAGATCACGCTCGGAGGTGAAGGTTTCAGCTCACTTCAATTGCGAATTAGCTGATTCTGTGCGTGCCTGAACTGCATTGAAATTCTCGCTTTCTTTTCCGGACAGGTGTCGCGCTCGGGGATAGCTGGATCTCGCCGGAGGATTTCACGGTGAGCAGCACATGGCCCGAACCATCGCCTTCCTACTGCTCGGTTGAACGAACCGATGACTAACAAATTAAACTGCTTTTGGACGATGGTTGCAGCTCGCATACACGCCGCTTCTCCTGAGCGTGTCGAGGCTGGACGACAACGCCGGCGACGACGCCAAGAAGTAAGCTCGCCGCCCGGCCGGCCAGAACATGATAACCGTACCTTCTGTTCCACTTGTCAGTCACGCTCTCACCGCGCGCGAATTGTGAAATTGTGGTGTCAGGCAGGCGGGTGCGGTGAAGGCGCAAATCGCGGCGGGCCAATGGGCAACCGCGCAGGGGTCGTGGAACGATCTGCTGAATTTCATCGGCTCCAAGAGCGGCGACGTGGTGAGTCAGTGCTGACCGTTGACTCCCACGCTCCCCACATTTACTGTGTCATGATGTTTTGACTTTTGTTTAAAAGTTGGTCAGCACCGGACTCAGCTTGACGAACACCGCTTGATCACAGTAGATTTTATTTATTTTTTCTTTCCAGGATGTGTACAATTTCATGCTCGATAGCGGCATGGACCCGGTGTCGACGGACGCCACCACAGGCTCGTCGTCGACCAGCTTGCAGGCGATGAAGTACTCGTCCTACCTCGGCAGCCAGGACTCTGGTTCCAACACCATCGACGGCATCATGAACGGTGTTGTCAAGCAAAAGCTCAAGATCATCCCCAAGGACCTCAAGTGAGCTTCCCTTTAATTTGCATCACACAGTGACCACTTTTTTTTTTTTGATTTCCTCAGATGTGTAGCAGTAGTCATCAATGGTGTCAATTGCAGGTGGCAGGAGATCTCCCAGGCGGTCTACAACGCGCTGGTCAACGACTTCATGAAGCCCAGAATTGATGAGGCGAGTGGCGAGCTAGCACCACTCTGCTACCTGAATAGACTCAAAAATTTAATTTGTAGAAATGCGACGGAACCAGAGGTGTTTGATTGATAAACTCTGTTTTTTCCTGCTTCAGATTGATGAGCTGCTGTCCTACGGTGTCAATGTGACGGTGTACAACGGCCAGGTCAGTAGCACTCTGCCATTTTTGTGTGCTACTTTCTGTTCGTGCTACCACACTGCCGTTGTTTCTCTATTTCTCCACTGTAATGTCAAAAAACATTACATCATCATGTTAAGATCAATCAGTCTATATAGTATGCAGGATAAGAACGTTGTCCTTCCCTGTTTTCTGCTTTCGTTCAATAGCTTAGCGCTCGGGTGATGACTTGCAAGATACCAAAAACGGTCGGATGTTGAATCTTGCACGTCAACTACACATAGCTTTTGATAGCCGGGGCATAAACGCTGTCGATTACCCGGAGCATCAGGTTCACCAATGGAACCTGGAAGCACCCTGGGTAAGCAACCGATCGAGTAGGGTACAAGGAATAAAGTCCATGTTAGTCAGTGGCAGAGCAGGATAACATGACGCCGACATGCTCTTGCTCAGAAAAGGCGGCATCCTTTCTGGACCATGCAAAGAAAATGTAAACCTTGATCGTGAAGTTTAATCGGAAATGGCACGTAGGAACAACCGCCCCCTGGTCCATGCCAAGAAAATTCCAAGATAAGAGTGTTCTATGTCCTGATTCCTTGATCGCTACCCCATCAGAGCCGATCCCTTTTTGCCATGATGCTGTGAGCAACACGAAATCTGAACAAGGCATTTTCGCAACAACCGCCAGCTCGCTCACATGGCTCGTGCTGGCTCACATGGTCAACTAATTGGAGACAAACGCTGCCTTAATTGAACATTTGGATGATAGCTCTCTTATGATATTAGTAGTTGATACGCACTGTAGTTTTCCGTATCAACTGAAAATATCTTGTTCCCTGTCTGAAGCTTGACGTGATCTGCTCGACAGTCGGCGCAGAAGCATGGGTTCAGAAGCTCAAGTAAGTCTTCTTTTTATCCAATCTTTTCTCCCCGTTTTACCGACAGGTTTCAGAAAGTATATCCGAATGACTGAATGCCTCATTTGGGAATACACAATTTCAGGTGGAATGGCCTGAAGAGCTTCCTAAGCCTGCCAAGACAGCCTCTGTACTGTGGCACCAGCAAAGGCACCAAGGCTTTCGTCAGGTCCTACAAGAACCTGCATTTTTACTGGATTCTTGGAGCCGGGCACTTTGTAAGTCACAAATCCCGATCGTGGCATCTCACCTAGGATCTGCTTCCCATGTGGAGCTCTTAAATTGGGATGCCCCAAAAGCTGACTTGTTTCCTTCCGTGATCTCTTCTTTGCTTGCAGGTCCCTGCCGACCAGCCTTGTATTGCGCTGAGCATGATCAGCAGCATAACCCAGTCTCCAGCAAGTTAGTTGTTTGTTTCTATCTGATCTGCAAAATACAGAAGGAAGGTCTGCCCGTTCAAAGACTTCAGGCAGCTGGCACATGCAGTGTATCATTCTTGAAATAGTACAGAAACAAGTTGTATACTTGCAGAGAGCATGGAATTAGTGATACAAAGATCTGATGTCTTGGGGGAAAGGGGATATTTGATTAAAAATTGAAATAAAGAACTTTTATGCTAACCAGTATGGCCACTTATGTTATTTTTAAAGAGAAAAATAAACATTAATGGTACACAAATGTTGTTGTGGCCCATGTAAAGCTACAGTGGATCAGCTGACTGCTCCTAGTCTATCATACTACCATATTGCTGATCCCTAAAATGCGATGTCAACAATTAATCAAGCAATGAATATAATGTTGATGCAACATTATATTTATATTGTGGCTTCCTAAAGCATTTAATTTCTACACAACTTTTTAGTCTAGGATATTTACTTGTCTTTTTTTTGTGTAACGGATATTTACTTGTCCAATTAATGTATAAGGTAGTAGGATTGTGACTGATATGCAATGCCCCTTTTTTCATGTGATACATGGACGCATGGCATGATTCTAGTGGAGTGAAGCGGCCCAATCGCTGGCTATAAGCCTATAACAAACAGTTCGTGTGACAAGGGGTTGCAGCTGAACCCCTGTGATGCAGCACAGGATTATGTATTTCACACACAATAGATGAAATCAAACTACTTTGTTTTTCGTCACCAAAACCATAACCAATAACCTTGACCTCCCGTTTCTTAGGCCGTTTTTACTTGACTACAATGGAACAAATTAGACTACCTTTATGTGCTCTCTGAGTTCACATCCAGAGGATAATTTATCTTGTGAGGCAATTTTTTTATCCATAATGGTTAATAATTCTGGAAATTTTAGAGGAGTAAATATGAGAGCATATAGATGATATTAAGAAGGATGTTCATATTAGCAACGTCTAGATTAGGGTGCTATTTATAACAATGTCCATACGTCCGGATTAGGACACTACTTGAAACTCATTTAAAAAGAGAAAAGTTTTTGTAGTTATGTATTTATTGTCCTTAGAGATGTCTTTATTTGTCTATAGTACCTTTGTCTGAAATAATTGTGTAAGTGCAAAATTTATAGTGTTCATTAAGATCTTTACTTTTGCTTGCCACATATAGTTGGTAATAAGCAAGGAGATTCCTAAACTTTATGTTGTGGCCTTATGTGAAAGAGTGGTGGTGCACTGTTGAGCTGAAAGCACCATAGCAACTTCAGAAGGGCTTCAACTCGTTGGTTATTTTGGTGGCATGGTGGTTGTGGAAGCACATCAATCATTGTGTATTTCATGAGGCTTCTCTCAGTGCCCAGAAAATCTTAGAAGACATAAAGGATGATGCCCAGCTTTGGGCCTGGCTAGTGCAAAAGGGTTGTGTAGCTTATGGCCTTGAGTGCTAAAGTGCGTTGCGGTTGTATATTTGTTAATAGGTGATTGTATCTCTATTGTGTTTCGCAACCGCCATTATGTCGGCTTGTAATGGTTTATTTTGGACCTTTCTATTCTTCTTACTATAAAGATGTGCAGTTCTCTTTTGCGTTTGAGAAAAAAAAATGGGACAATAGCGTTTTTACCATAATTTTGAACTCCAATTGTGAAACAACAATCGTTTTTCAGATTTTGCAAAATCACCATAAAATACTTTCGATTTTGCAAGATCACCACCAGATTTTTTGCAAACCTATGCTAAAATCACAATACTATTTTGCAAAATCACCATAGCTTTTTGAAAATCTGTGGTAAAATCACAAAATCTGAAAATCAATGATTGTTTCACGATTGGACTTCAAAAGTGTGGTTGATATGCCATTGCCCCAAAACAAATCACCACTGATAGTGTACTCTGTTAGATGAACCCCATATGGGGGCTGGACAGAACTCTAGGGACCCACATCGCCCTTTACATTGCTAATTGTCGAAGGTTCAATTTCCTTTGTTTGAAGGAGAAAATCCTCAATTAAGGAAATATCGTTTGTGAGAGCTATTTTGAGATAAATGGGCCGGGATTGATCATCAGGCCGTTTGGAATAAGGTCGTGTGACTCGTGTCTATTCATTTTGAGAGTGTTCTTCCTATGTTTGAAATACATCATCATACATACTACCGGTTTTAGAGTTCCAAATTTATTAAAATGAAAAATCAGTAAATAACCTAATTTATTGTTTTAATTACTTGAAATAGTGCATTCCAACCGATTTTTGTAAGCTGAACGTAGCTTCTATCGTTATTACCAAAGTCTTAGGACTCAAAATACGAAGTGTGTACAATTGTTTTTGTAAGCTGAACGTAGCTCATGTAGTTAAGTTTCTGGCGGTGGAACTAACACACCGGGTTCAACTCTTAAGAGTCAAGTCAGGCACATGTGTTGCATTTACGGCTAATTATTTTTTTAGTTAATTTGTTGGTTCTCATACGGATAAAGTGCGTATGTGTGTGTTCTAAATGGGGAGTACTTGTGCGTGACCTGGGGAAAAAATACTCGTACGTGTGTATGCTAGTGTTTGTGAAAAAAAAAACAAGTGTAAACTAAGCACAGAAACTAGATTAGAAGGTCAACTGTTTTTGGTTAAGATGTGCATAGGCATCCCTTTCAAAGTGTGCATACCTCCAACATGGCATGCATGTGAGGCTTCTCCAGCAGTCTTCAAGACATCAATCAATATGCTTCTGAAATTAGCGGGCATGAACATTAACCATGATTGTAACATAACCATATCAACTAATTAAAACATGAGAGCCTCCCACTTTTATTTTAATCCTTTTAACTCCCCTCGCAATATCCTTTGACGACCATTGTGTTACATAGGAAAGCCAAACAAGTCATGCCTCAAGCAAATCACCAAAGAAGCTGAAACTAGCTAGCATCCCTCTCCTTGGAAATGTAAGAACAATAAAAAAGGATTACTGAGAGGAACATGAGGCCCAAAAGTAGGAAACTGGGAAGAAACTTCAAATGGAACAAGGGACAACACGATAAGCCGGCCTTGTGTACACATGCACACAAATTTTGAGAGGTTCTGTACAGATCATCTTAATTCTTGTTCTGATACTTACTATCCGCATAAGGAATGCCGCTTTTGGGCGTGACTACTGAGGCCTTGAACCAAAGCGCTGCCTATCTATATTTATACACACGTTGAGTGGGTCTGTTGTTAATCCAACTGTGTCACAAAGCCCGCAGAAGCAGCTGCCAGTAGCGAGGAATCCATTTCCAAATGGGCAAGCTAGCTTCCATCACTCTGCTCTTCTTCATCCTATGTGTCACTTTCCTGCGCGTCCAATCAGCCGCCGCCCCCACGATCTCGGCCGGAACCGACGATGGCATGGAGCGGTGGGGCTACGTCGAAGTCCGGCCAAGTAATACACACACGCACTGCTCACTGCTGATTGATAATTTGACATGATTGTCGTTGCTCATCTTCTCTGCTGCTGCAAACCGTTTCTGATGATGATGTGTTTTACAGAGGCTCACCTGTTCTGGTGGTACTACAAGAGCCCCCAGAGGTCAAGCGCCGCGCCGGGGAAGCCGTGGCCGACCGTGCTCTGGCTTCAGGGTGGCCCGGTACACGACCTGCTCTGCGTCCTCCATCGATCTTCTCCATTTCTGTTCTCGCTAAAAAAAAGGAGATCTTCTCCATTTCTGTCTAGCAAAATCCTAGCCAAGCTCCGGCTAAGAACAGTGTCTCTCTCTCTCTCGCTCGAGATTTCATAGCTCAGAGCCACACACTTTTGATTTGTGCGTTGGTGCGTGTACGCATGTCTTGTCAGGGCGCATCGGGGGTTGGGACCGGCAACTTCCGGGAGATGGGGCCGCTTGACGTCGACCTGCAGCCGCGCAACTCGACGTGGCTCCAGAAGGCCGACCTCATCTTCGTGGTAAGACTGATAGAACGATCCATTCCCTGTTTTGCATTGCACCGTTCGGCTTCGTCTTCTGCGTACCCACGTATCTGTTTCTGTTTCTGTCGGGCAAGTGAAGTGATTGTATCTGCAATGCTGATGCATGGCGCAGGACAACCCGGTGGGTGTCGGGTACAGCTACGTGGAGAACAACAGCCTGCTGGTGACCACCGACTGGCAGCAGGCGGCGGACATGACGACGGTGATCAAGGCGCTCGTCGACGAGGTGCCCACGCTGCAGAGCAGCCCGCTGTACCTCGTCGCCGAGTCGTACGGAGGCAAGTACGCCGCCACGCTCGGGGTGTCCATCGCCAGGGCCGTCAGCGCTGGCCAGCTCAACATCACGCTCGGAGGTTAACGATCTTTTTCCATCGATCAGTTACCCGAATAGTGAGTCAGGATTGGTGCACATATTTATGTGTGTTCGTTCGTTTTTGGTTCTCCTTCTCTGGCAGGTGTTGCCCTCGGGGATAGCTTCATCTCGCCGGAGGATTTCACGGTGAGGAGATATCTCTTTAATGTCCAAATATAGTGTTTTTATAATAAGTCAAAATTTGAAAAGTGTCGTCACCTGATTGAACGGGGTATTCGGCAGATATTTGGTTCGGTAGAGCGTTTTGCTTATACGAAGATAATCAAGAGAGACACACGATTTATACTGGTTCGGGCCTCCCGAAAGATAATAACCCTACGTCCAGTGTGTTCTTGTATTGCCGAGTAGGCGAGATATGTGGTGGTGTGCCTTCGGTCCTTGACCGGCAGCTGCGCGACGTCCCCACCCCTCCCCCCCTCCCGTGGAGAGGGGTGTTTACATTTATAGGTGGGTCTTACCCCCTTTTGCAAGTCAGATTTGGAAAATATCTAAGGAAATAAGAGATCGTCTTCCTTCAATAGTCCTCGTAACCGACAAGGCGTCCTCCATCAGTAGAGTCCTAATCCGGCGCGTTCGATAATCCCGAAATCTTCCGAAAATAGGGCTACGACA
>LAPY01003887.1:5577-21059 GCA_000970635.1 Eragrostis tef
GCCGCTGCCGATTGGAGACAGTGACAGCGGCGTCGTGGGGGTGTGGGGACGCAGCGATCACACAGGGTGGTGACGAAAGGATCGTGATGGGTTGCCTGTTGCGACTTGCAAGAGCAGCTAGTGGCTGTTTCTAGTACGTGTTAGAGCTGGATTACATTTCGATTTGCGCCTTGAGATTTGGCTGATATCGCGCCATGTGGCTCATTCGTGTTTTGAGAACGTCGAAGGATCATGGCTGTCACTCACTTTGTTCGGCATGCTGCAGCTGCGACTACAACTGCAGAAGAAATAACTGAAACACTGTAGTCGTTACAAAACAACCAATTGTAAAAACGTGTCTGAAATACGAGCGCTGGATAGGATGCTGATACTAGCATAGCACCTTCTCTCTGACGCCAATGCGCACTTCACAAATGATCCTCAAAGCCAGTTATTGGTCTGAGCACATCTGTAAAATTCTCTCCCCTCCAGGATTACATTTCGGTTTGCTTGGATGCAAGAGAATGACGATTCAGACATAGGGGAAATAAATCAACCAAAGTTTCTTCTACGCACTGAAATAGACACACAGATGAAGCGAGGAATACACCACCCATTGCGACTAGATTTTTAACGTTCTCAGGGCACAATAGAACATGATGAGTTCGCGCGCACACAAGAATCCTGCAGCCTGCTTTGCACTCTTGCAAGGCTAGCTTTGCTTGTCACTGACCGGGTAAAGAGACAGTGATCACAGCATCACCCAGAAAAGAGCATGATATTCAATACACTACACCAATATTGCTAACTTCTAGAGGCACAATACATCGCACTAACAAATGCCAACATCTCAGCAAGATTTCATTCAACAATTTTAAATTGTCATATAAAAATATGAGTTAACAAATGAAACAAGTTTCAGATTGCTGTTTCATAGCCTAACATATCACATAAATGTTGCATCTAAGTAACCAATGGTAGTAGATGAATAATGTGAAGATGAAACAAATTATTCTCAGTTAAATTTCAATCCAGTTTCATAGTTTAGGTAACCGTGTACACTGGGTTTCATATAGATGAATCCCAACTCCTCATCATATCTATGCCATGTCACCATTTTTACCTATGTAGCACGTCATTTAATGAGTTTGAAACTCTTAGGAAATTTGTACTGAGAAGGTCTCATGCAATACAACATCCAAACTATTTGAAATACACAAGTTCTGTTTTCCAGAAAGAATATTCCTTTCCTCTGTTTCTTTCATTCCTTTTTTAGAAAGAGAACAGGTGGGGGCAAGCCCCCTACCGATTAAATAAGAGGTTTTTAAAAAGAAAAGGACATGAGAAAACTGATGATTAGAGCTAATGTAGCCAATCTTTCTTTTTGTCAATCTATGGATAGAGAAGCCTACTGGAATAGCCCATCACTATGCTGAAATTATCCATTTAGAGATCTATGGATAACCATGGTGAATTCCATCCTGAAATATTCTTTGCATCCATTAATTGTTAGATCAATATTTTTGAATACTGAATCATTTCTAACTTCCCACTTGCCTCAGCACTATGATTTCCAGATATAAAAGGACTGGAGCTGTGATTTGGGTCTCTGGGCTGCTGTCTCCGGTTTGGTGATTCTTGGAGCTATGAGACCAATTGACCTGCGTTAAGAAAAGATGCTTCAGCATTTCTTCTCTTTGAAGGATGCAATTGTCAGTTTGTCACATGTATAGGACTCAAAAACCATATATCCTTGTTATGAAAAAACCCTATATACTTAATAATTCACTTTATATGCTTTGCTTGACGAGTATTATGTCGATCACCAATATAGGTCCATGTACCCTTTGCTTCAGCATTTTTAAGGAATATGCTGAAGGGTTACTTCAAGTTCTTGATACCGCTCTAAAGCTACAACCGTGAGAGGCAGATGAAACAGATCAAAATTGTCTAGCATCAGATCACTTCATAGCTGTATGCCTGTATCGCACTCAAAGCCTATCTTATAGATGGAGGAATAAGAGACTCTAGTCAACATCTTCAATCAACTTCATAGCAGTGGAAATGTTTCCATGGTCCGAACCATAAGCTACCCTTGGCAGGCAAATAATGACTTCAACAGCAGTAATTGGTTTCAGGGGCTAATGCCCACAATTTGTTATGTTATTTGGAAGCAGCATGTTGCTAACACATTGTCTGTCCTGAAAAAGAGCGACAAGTCATTTGAGTTCTGCAGTTACAAGAATTTGGAACACATAGATCATTCATTTAATCAAATTAGAATGATTAAAAATCTACCAATCCCATGGAATATAATAGATTCACCAGTATATCGAAATGTATTTTCTAAGAATACCTCATGTTATTAAGTCAATAGACATTCATCTATTGATGGCTGATGAGTAGCAAAGTAGACCATTTTATATGCAAGTTTAATGTGAAAGCAGAACTAAAGAAGACATACCACCAACCTGAGATATCCGTTTCATATTACAGTCTACTAACCCAAAACAAAATGATTTATTTTAGGTAGATTTTGGCACTTCTGTGCCTTTGTACAGCTGTAACTACTGCTTCTTTAAGGGGTTTCCCCTGCTGTATTTCCCTCACAAAAAAAAATGATTGCCTGTACCATCAACACTCGCATTCTATGTGGAACACAAATAAACTGTGAGAAGATCACCATGTTCATAACTTGAGCAAACATGCCAAACATAATATAAACAAGAATTAACTGTGAATTACAAGGGGAATAAATAACAGTTTGATATCTTCTAAATTTCTCCCTTACATCCACCACGTTTTGAAATAAAAGCCACTTATCTCATTAACATTTGTCTGTTGTAAGAAAGGAGCTCTTCCAGAGACATGGTATTAAAACCGACAAAATGTTCAAGCTTTTCGAAAGTTAACTGGATCATCACCTTCACTCCCCACAGACATCAGAGTAAAAATGTCACTACAGATAAGCAAAGAAAGAAATCGTGCAACATTGAAATAACTGAATAAACATAGGTACCGGGACTGGGGAGTGGTTGGGGTTTTCAATGGCATCGTAGCCCAAGCCCCTGGATGGCAGCTTAAAGTTGGATGTTACTTTGCAGTTTATACATCGTTGCGATGATACCAGGTTAGTTAGTTCCTTCTTTTATATGTGTGACAATATTGTCTTCCATGTATAAATTATGCACAAAGAAACCAAACATCAAGTTTAAATCTTAAAATCTTGTACTGGAACACAGTGGTAACCATCATAGGACACAATCTAACTCGGTCAAAAATAATATGGAATGAACTAACTGTTATAATAAGAATTGAGTGATTCAGGCACTATAACTCCAGAAAAATAAATATATCAAGTAGAACAAATCAAATAATCCTAGAAAGAAAAAGAACACATGAAAGAATGCACACCCTTAGAACAAATGATATACTAGGGTAGCAAATTTTTCTTCCTGTTCGCGGAAATTGTTTTTCCTTCCTGATGTTTGCTAGTATCCTTCTATAGAAGGTTGCAAAATCTGTTACCTGGTTCAATATTACGCAGGAAACAGTAGAAAAAGAAACGAAATAGGGGTAATAGAATAACATATTTTCAAATTGAAACAAGGGTAACAGAATCACATATTTTCAGAAAGCAATCTTGGATCTGAGTAACCAGTCAAGAGGCCAAAAAGACTGTAGAAATAGTATAATACTGACCTTTCATATTCAATATATATGTATGCTGCTTATATGTTTACCAGAATCAACACCTCTATCATCTGCAGTATTAAGTATATAATCCAGTCAACTCTGCAATATCAACATCTTAAAGAATTTTTACTGTTTAGAGAATCTGCATCACTAACTGAAGCCACAAACAAATTCAAATGCAGAAAGTAAGGCCATAAAACAAGTGAAAGAGAAAAATGAGCCAAAGGCTACGTGTCTATTTAGCTGAGCTAGTTGAAGCCTTTAACTTGTGCACCAAAAGAAAGATAAATAATATTTTGGGGGAAAGTATAAGAAAGGAAGAAGTGGAAGAAAGAAGGGTTACCTACTCATAATCTTTAAATCAAGAATAGCCGAGAACTGATGAGTGATGATACCCTATGCACAGGTACATAAGCTGGTCAAAGAAAAAACGTCAATATAAAAATTCCTGAAGGAAGAAATGGTAACATGAGGAATGATTTGCCATGAATTTTGTGACAAAATGCTCAATTAAGTATTAGTCTGAATGGCTTCATGTAAACTCGAGAACCAACTGATTTTTCCTAATCTGTTTTTCCTCTTTTGTAGTGAAATAAATGGTGTTAAGTATCAAATATAATAAGTAATTTACATGGCTAGAAGTTAATGCATCCCAGTATCAAACATAAGAATGCAATTTATGAGTAGAACATCATTTTATAAACAATCCTAGCAAATCACTGTCACTTTTCACCACAGGGGAAATGGAAGACTTGAGGGGGCCAGAACAAACACTAAAATGGCAGGAGCACTTTACTTTCGCTGAGAATTCTGAAATTACCTGAACTCCATAGACGCAGCAAAATCTTTGGCAACTTACGATCAGCTACCCTGCTTGCACTTAGCATCTGGATACCTGATCATCGTGACTGTTAAATTTGGAAACCGTCATGAGACAAATCTATCATCCATGACATTGATTGATTATTTGAAGCGATTCATGCATGCAAGATTTGGAAGTTACGATTGAGGGGGCTATGTAAGGAGTGAATAACGACTGACCGTTGTATCAACTATGAAGTGCTCTTCGACCGTTTCAGCGGCTCCCTGAGCATTTTTTTTCCACACCCATCTTCAAATGAATAATGTTTAGTCTTCTTCCTGTGAGGAAAAAGAAGTGTATTAGAGCACAAAGTACATTTCGACCTGACATCAGCGTATGAGTCGGACAGTATGCTGTGAAGGAATGAAGGAATGAAATTGTATAATAAATAAGTGGAATATATTATAGGGAAGCTCCAGAAATAAGAATATATGGTCCCTACATTTTTTACAAATATATTTACTTTTGGCAAAAGAAGCATGTCAAAGCATATGGCATGAAATATTGATGGGTTACTTAACAAACTTGTTAGCTTGCTCCAAATAGGAGCAGTTGGAGGCTTATTGCAGAGGCTGCTTAGCATGCGATAGCACAAAAGCACCAGAAACAAAAAATTGACAATAAAAGTCTTCATGGTCAAATACACTGGCTCAGAGTATGCACATAAACAATAAATACTTGCCCACAATGCTTTGCTTAGGATCTCAGTCTCACATTTATTTATTCATGACTATGTTAAGGAAGTTGTTTAAGAAAGGCATCACCTAGTCAGCCCAAATAAGGAAGTAATTAAATGAAATTTGAAGGACATGTTTTAATGTCTTCATGTAAATTGCTGACGTCATTTTCCTTTTCGAGCAAAACAAAATGGTGCATTATATGGTCCTCAAACAAGGATCACTCAAGTCATTCAAAAGCAAATTTGACGCAGTTAAGTGCAAATGAGAGGGTTAAAGAGGAACCACATATCATTTACTAATTATGGAATATTTTAATTAATGTCAAAAGGAAGTGGAATATGAAGGCTAAGTATACTTTATAAGATCTTCGCTACTGTATTTAGGCTTCGTGGTTCACACATCCAAGTTGAAGTAATATAAAACTCAATACAAACACTTTATTTACGATTCAAGTACCAAAATTCAATCATTGATTGCTTTGACTTAATGCACAATTACTTCTTTAGTTCATCTTGACAGCTGTTCTACGACTTCAATGGTAATTGCTATACTTTTGAGTAATTTTTAGCAGCATTAAATGTTATACCCACTAAACCATTATTGTATTAACTATAAACAATTTTCTATAGAATATATGCAACTAACCAAATCTTTTCATGTGTAAACATCCAACTTATAAACATATAAAACAAAAGGTACGAAAAGGTCAATAGATGATGACATGCTGAGTAATCAAGCAAATTGCTTCATGACAAACAAAATGAGTCGACATATCCCAAATTTATGTGAAAAAGATGTGCAAATTTCCTTAATGATGTACCATAGTGACAAGATAGCTTGTGGATGTGCAATGATAAGGAAAGAAATAACAACATTGCTAATGATTTGTTAGGAAAATGAAATGATTTACACAAGATCATTACAAAGATCAATCTTGGTACCATTAAATACCTAATTCCAATTGTCATTACCAACATTGCTAACGAATTTGTTAGAATATAAATAAAAGATACTCCCTCCGTCTCAAAATTATTGACATGGCTATGTACCAGGTGCATAACATCTCCTATGCACCTCGTTCACCTCGACACCAGAAACATAGCTAGAATAACAAGTATTTTGGGACGGAGAGAGTATGTTTTCGTGATATGTAATTTGAGGTATAGATTGAAAATGTTCCAATCCATGACAAAATCATGTCATGATAAATGGTGGACGCCTCACAACAAGCATTTCAAAGACGTGGTTCAAAAGCTACTTTCACAAACCTACTTTTAGGTTCGCTTTGGCGGTATCGAAACTCTTATCTCTCAAAATCCACAAGCTACTCCAAACTAGCTTTTGGCTTGTAGAACTAACACTTTTGCACCAAAACCATTTCCAATAGCTAGTTCAGCTCAAACAAATAGGCCCTAAGTATATGCTACTCCCTCCGTTCTTTTTTATATGACACCGTTGACTTTTTTGTTGACTTTGACCAACAATATAAATTTAGATATTTACTTTTTAAATATGAAATGATTATCATTGGATTCATCATCAAAAGCACTTTAAAGCTAACTTATACACTTATCTATTTACACAAATATTTATAGATAAGACAAAGGATCAAAGTAACGAAAAATGTCAATGGCGTCATATAAAAAAGAATGGAGGGAGTATATTAAAATGACACCTATGGAATTAAGAGGCAAGTTTACACCATGAACAACATCAGAACCTTAGATTCGGGTTACTAACTTATACCGAAGTCTTGATGTTACAAACAACAAGTCACAAAGTCGTAGATGAAACCACGACACTCTTACAGTAAGATGCGACGATAAAGAGTGCCATTACAAATGTCAAGGCAATTACCTTGACCCAATAGAGGTATGTTTTACTGGTGTGGATGCCAAATCTTCATGCACAACATCTTCATCCTACCTTCAAAAAGATGGCCACGCATGTCAACAAATTTTGCATGCAATCTCATCTTCTCTTTTCTCTTCTCCTTCGTTGATGTTTACCTCCTTTCTCCAATCGACGACCATGCCAAGCAAACATCGAGAGCGACCAAGGAAGCCATGTGGAATCATGACCATGCAAGAACATAATGTTCGATAAGGGTTGGTAGCACGCTCCTACCAAAGTAAGGCCCATGTGATGATGGTCTAGAGGATACCTCCTTAGCTATGTGTTGCCCAAGCGATAGGGTATAGGAGATGCTAGAATATATGTCAAACTTTCGCCTAACTACAACATCGAAATTATTCGAGGTAAAGAAATAGATTGAATGGAAAAATCCTTTCACCAATTTGAGGTTACTCATAAGTTTTAGGGAGCTTGCGACCTATTCAGCTGCTACACAAAGATAAGACATCGAAAACACTGACAAGAAGTGTCACAAAGAGTCAAAGACATTACATAAGCCTCAGGGTACTCACCCATCTATTCACCAACATTTTGATAGGAACAAGAGGCAAGAACACTATAGCACAACTAGAGGGTAACCATGTTCAAGAAAGGGGAGCAATCAAATAGTAGCAAGTGAGTTAAATAGTTAAGGGATCTCAACCATTTTGGGTTCCTAAGTTATTCACGTGTCATCATCCAAACATAACCCTTCCAATAAGTTTTCAATTGTTGTGGTTATGGGTGTCACAACAGTGTGTCAATGGCGTCATATAAAAAAGAATGGAGGGAGTATATTAAAATGACACCTATGGAATTAAGAGGCAAGTTTACACCATGAACAACATCAGAACCTTAGATTCGGGTTACTAACTTATACCGAAGTCTTGATGTTACAAACAACAAGTCACAAAGTCGTAGATGAAACCACGACACTCTTACAGTAAGATGCGACGATAAAGAGTGCCATTACAAATGTCAAGGCAATTACCTTGACCCAATAGAGGTATGTTTTACTGGTGTGGATGCCAAATCTTCATGCACAACATCTTCATCCTACCTTCAAAAAGATGGCCACGCATGTCAACAAATTTTGCATGCAATCTCATCTTCTCTTTTCTCTTCTCCTTCGTTGATGTTTACCTCCTTTCTCCAATCGACGACCATGCCAAGCAAACATCGAGAGCGACCAAGGAAGCCATGTGGAATCATGACCATGCAAGAACATAATGTTCGATAAGGGTTGGTAGCACGCTCCTACCAAAGTAAGGCCCATGTGATGATGGTCTAGAGGATACCTCCTTAGCTATGTGTTGCCCAAGCGATAGGGTATAGGAGATGCTAGAATATATGTCAAACTTTCGCCTAACTACAACATCGAAATTATTCGAGGTAAAGAAATAGATTGAATGGAAAAATCCTTTCACCAATTTGAGGTTACTCATAAGTTTTAGGGAGCTTGCGACCTATTCAGCTGCTACACAAAGATAAGACATCGAAAACACTGACAAGAAGTGTCACAAAGAGTCAAAGACATTACATAAGCCTCAGGGTACTCACCCATCTATTCACCAACATTTTGATAGGAACAAGAGGCAAGAACACTATAGCACAACTAGAGGGTAACCATGTTCAAGAAAGGGGAGCAATCAAATAGTAGCAAGTGAGTTAAATAGTTAAGGGATCTCAACCATTTTGGGTTCCTAAGTTATTCACGTGTCATCATCCAAACATAACCCTTCCAATAAGTTTTCAATTGTTGTGGTTATGGGTGTCACAACAGTGCATGCGGGTCCTTCAGGAGTCGATACCAATTAGAAGACACCTAGTCTCGGGAAGGACTTGGTAAGGATCGAGGAGAGAGGAGAGTTTCGCGAGGGGTGGTTTCAGAAGGCAGTTCGAGGAGTGCCAAGTAGAATGGATTGGAAGCTTCCCATTAATGGCCTTTCTTGTGAAGGGTCAGGGGGTGGTATTTATAGCTCATACCTCCTACCTACCCCCCTATAATAAACATGTACCATCTTGACCCTACTGACTCATAACAACATGGGGACAAGGTCTTTTATCTTGCATTGGGTGCATCTCTAACCCTAATGGACCTTGGGCTTCCATACTACCTAATCCTTTCTATCTTCTCTTGGGTGAGCCTCTCTTTCGGAGCGGGCCTTCAGGGACCGAAGTGGGCCTCCCCTAACATCAACCTTATGTCGAGTAGGTTTTCGTAGTAAGGAGGTGTTTGGGAAGGCTCCCTAGTGCTCTAGCTCCGTGCTACAATGGCAAGAGATGCCAGAGCCGGTGAAGCCACTTTTTAATTATTTTAGGAGGAGAGAGAAGAACGGCACTTGTTACCGTGCCCATGGGAGCCGAAGCCAAAGCACCAAAGAGCCCTCCCAAATTGGGTAGCATATGGCTAGGTCATATTCTCCAACCATGACATAATCAGTTTGCAATGGTGCCGTGGAAGCACAAACCGTGATAGAAAACTAGTGCACTTCAGGTCATCTATTCCTATTTATTTTGGCACAAGAATCGAAATTCCTAGCGTATTTGTCTTTCCATCACATCACAATTCAGCGTCGCTCCCCCAGAAAGAAGGCAGGCGACGACTCAAAAGGAAATTCATCGGCCCCCATGTCTTCGACAGTCTCGCCGTTGGCGGAGGAGAGAGGCCTGACATCCAGACGTCCGCTTTGTTTGCTTATACGTTTAGATAGTTAGGTCTTCCCGTGGTAGTCGCCCCCGGCGGCGGTTGTTAGAGTTCAGGTTTCTCTAGTGGTTCGGTCGAAGAGGGGGGTGTGGCATCGTCAAATTCGTCAGCATGGAGCACTGGAGGGGGATGTGTCTCGGCGGTGGATAAAATAAGATACTCCAACCCCTTCTCTGTCTCGCCTTGGTTCTTCATGGTCATGGTTGTGAGCTAGTGAGTATTTGGTCCCCGGTGACATTCATCTGGATGTTGGTCGGATTTCTGTTTTCTCAATGCGAATACAGAGGAGGCAACGATGGGCTCAGCTACAGGCTGACAGCGGCGAGTTCTTCGTACTTGCATGTGAAATATTAGTCTACTCCTCTTTTGCGAGAGGGTTGGGTTTCAGTAGTTTTTCCCCATCAGAGATGAGGATGGCGGTGGTAGATGGTGAGATGGTCGTTGTTCGTTCAGATCAGTAGATGGTGGAATTTGCGGCTCTTTCAAAGTTTCTTGTCTCCCATCAATGGAATTGGCGCTGATTGTGGGATGTAATATGCATCAATTAATGAAATTCCCTTTTCGCAAAAAAGAAATCAGTTCTCCTGAACCATTGATGCAACTTTTGAACAAAGGGGCTAGGCCTTGTAGCAAGTTGAGGTATAACTACACTTGAGGAACATGTATACCTCCTCTCAAATCATATAACACCAAACTTAGGAATTCATTGTATGGTCAAAGGTTGTAATTCACAAGGCAGGAAAAAGACAAGTAAACATCATTTTCAACCATATTGCAAAGATTAACCAGATTGGCAGTCATTAGTCCTTGGTTGCATTGGATGGCATCTCAACAAACATGCAAACATACATTAAGCCTAGAAATGTCATCTCAACTACCATGTTCAGTTACTACCAGAGAATCTAAGCAACAGTCTACAAAACCAACCAGGTTAAGCAACAGGATGTACCAAGAAAAACTGCTTTGGTCTAGAACTGTACATAAGCCACATATGTAGGACATTAGGCTCAAACCCCCATCTTGGTGATGATGTGATTCAACATCTAGAAGACTGGATCTCATGTTGTACGATACCTGTCAACATACGCCTGTGAAGAAAAATAGACACAAGTTAACAATATGAAGGCTGATTGCTAGATTGACCATTGACCTGAAAAGGAGTTTACCTTCACAAGTTTTTCTATCTTTGACTTATTTAAGGCTATATAATTGGATATAACCATTTCGGAAGTTGGTACTTGATGAGGCTCAATGGAGGAAAGAATCTTCTCAATGGATTTTTTCACTACCAGTTTATGGGCATCTTTACTCAAGAAACCTTCCTCCCAAATTGGTTTGATCAACTCCTTTACATGTTCGGCCAAACGAAATCGGAACTCTCTTGTTTTCTCCTTGGTACTAGCTGCATCAGGTTTTCTGTCATGAACATTCACTCTATTATTATCATCCAGGCTAGAGCTGTGTCCTCTATCATATGCAATCAAACATGCAAGTTCATTTGATCCTTTGGCAGACATATTCTTGGCCAACTTGTCGCCATGATTCAAAGATTTAGGAGTAGAAACATGCAGATTTGTATGCTGGCTTGAAATACTGCTGGACTTGAGATTATTCTTATTATCATCCTTAGGAGAGTCCATATAGTCAACAAACGGGTCATATAGCCTTTTTGAAGGTGATTTAATGTCAGGAATATCAATAGAAGGTACAAAAGGTACTGATGTCACCCAAACCTCATCCTTGACTGGAGAAAGGGACCCAAGTGACACAATAGAAGGTTGAGGTGAACTGCTTGCAAGCAATGCAGGCCTAGAAGTACCTGTACCAGTGTCAAGATACTTATGGAGACCAACATTCTCAATAACAGGTATGGAAAGATGAGGGGGGAGTCTTCCTAGGTGAGAAGTTGCACGGAGAGTTGGGCTACTGAAGGAATGATCAGAGGTAGCATAGCCTGGATTTTTGAAACCTGGAAAGCTATATGAGCTGTATGAGGCATGGCTAAAAAGATGCTCTTTATTGTGTGTGTTTGGACGATTCCCTGCCGTTCCACAATAAGCTGATAACTTCTCATGACCTTGGAGACGATCAGATGGAATAGACAGGTCAAGTGACGGATACCGATGTTTTGAACCATCTGAATCCTTGAATACTTGAGACCCTTCTTCAGAACCTGAGCACAGCAGGGGGCAATAAGAAGTTTGTGATAGCAGGCTGTTCCTCACAGATTATCCTAGTTTTTATTTTTAAAGGAACAAATTATCCTAGTTGGGAAGATCGTACCTCTAGAATTTCCATAAGCATCTGATGTGAGTAGGCCAGCCTTTTCTTCATTGTTCCAACGGTGATCCGAACCAGGACCCTCCATTTCATGAAGAAAAGTGCAACTATTTCCTTTATTGCACAGACCTTGGGTATATAAGGTGCATATTTTGGTGAGCCTTTTGGTTTTGTTTCCCAGATTTTCACAAGGAGATGAGATACCCGATCTATGTTGTGAAATTAATGAGGTGAGTTAGAAACAAATCAGATTGCTGTAATACGTGGCAGTACGAAACAAGTAGGCTATTCATCTAACAATATAGCCAAGTAATTTTTTGTTCGACAATAAAAAATTCCTAGTGACAATAGGAGAAGCAGTTTTATTTAACATACCTCAAAGTATTATAATCTGGTAGCGTCCGCTCACCATATGAACCATACAGATTGCGGCCACCCATTGCAGAAGTACCATCTGAATTCGTATGTACATGATTAGCAATGCCAGCTTTTTTCTCAGAAGTAGTCAGTCCATAGAAACCTAGATGCATAAGATCAACATATCAATATAACAAATATTACAACAGAGAAATCTTCAGCAGAGGTTTGAAGCCGATGAAGTCATCCCCAGTCCAACTCTAATATATTTCCATGAAATCACTTGAACTGAAGATAGGATATCTCTGAGGTGCACTTAAGTTTGACCTTGGGAGATCCCTAATTTTCCGCTAGAGTAAGGAATTAAAACCACAAGGAACACTTGCCCTCACCACCATATCAGGAATTATTTGATTAACAGAAGACCAGGGAGATGGCATTTCCAGCCTATCTACGCCTTATGGTTTGCTAAAGTAAAACTAATGATCCACCAACAAAACAAAAAACGAGAGTGTTATCCAGCAGCATTTACTGTGAGAAACAGATGATTTTAATCACTGAATTGACAAAACTAAATATTGAAGATAAACAGTTGATGTTTGTACAATCATCAGACCCAAAGAAAGGTCAGCGTTGAAAAAAAATCGTACGCCACGGGTACGTCAGCACTTGGCATAGACCAACCAGCCATAATCCACGTGGCGACAAAATTGGCATAATTCACAAAATAACTAAAAAGGCAACTAAATGCTTCGAGCACCATGCCATATCACTTCATCCATGATGCATGCATCACACAACGCTGTTAAGCCCAGCGACAAAACTGTTACTGTACTACAACAGATACTCTCCAGATTGACAAAAGCTTCCAGATCCTCCACCATTATGGCAACTAGTAATACCGACAACGCCACGTGCAAAATGCTGTACAGCAATGTAGCTACTGGCACTCAATGTAAAATTTTATCCAAATCCATCTATCAAAACAGTATCGCACATAACTCCAGAGCCCAGCATGCCACGGCAAACCCTAGAGGCCTAGACAACCGCACGTCACAAGTCTAGCCATCTACATACAATCAACGACTCAGAACCAGCAAAACTCAAATCACCTCCCAGCACTCCTTCCACATAATCAAAATAAGCCTAACAATAAATCAATGCCAACGAACACCCACGAAAACGAGAAGCTTTCTAGTTTCTACATACACACATCCCGTCGGCACCCTGCCAATCGCTTAGCAATCAAACGAGAAGCAACGCATCAGACTAACCAATAGAGCATGCATGCAGAGAACGAGCAAGGTGGCTTAATCAAGAAAAGTTTGATTCATTGTTGACAAAACTAAACAATGAAGATAAACGGTTGATCTTTGTACAATCATCAGACCCAAGGTAAGCGTAGAAAACAATCTTACGCCATGTGTACACCAGCACTTGGCATAGACCAGCAAGCTATAATCCATGTGGTGATAAAACTGGCATTATTCACAAAATAACAAGGAAGGCAACTAAATGCTTTGAGCAACATGCCATATCGTTTCATCCATGATGCATGGATCGAATAACGCTGTTAACCCCAGAGACAAAACGTTACTTTACTACAACAATAGTTTCCAGATTGACAAAACGGCTTCCGGATCCTCCACCATTATGGCAACTAGTGATACCTACAACGTCAACGCCACGTGCAAATAATGCTGCAAGCAATCTAGCTACTGGTGCTCAGATGCAAAAATTTTTATCCCAATCCATCTATTTAAATTCGCTTCATCCATAATGCATGGATCACATAACGCTGTTAACCAGTGGGGTCCATGGCCCCTGCCAGCCCCACCTTGGCTCCGCGCCTGCTGTTAACCCCAGCGACAAAACCGTTACTTTACTACAACAGATACTCTCCAGATTGACACAACGGCTTCCAGATCCTCCACCATCATGGCAACTAGTAATACCTACAATGCCACATGCAGACAATGCTGCAAGCAATCTAGCTACTGCAGCTCAGATGCAGAGTTTTATCCCAATCCATCAATCAAAACAGTATAGCACAAAATACTCCACGGTCCTGCATGCCATGGCAAACCCTAGATAACTGCATATCGCGATTCTAGCCGTCCACATATACTCCATGGCTCCGTACCCAAAACACAAATCACCTCAGAGCACTCCTTCCACATCATCTAAAGATGCCTAACAACGAATCAATGCCACCAAACGCCAAGAAACAGAGACAATTTCGCCATCCCCACGACTCATCCACACCCCGCCTGCACGATTCTAGCATTCGAAGTACGATTCTAACGTTCGAAGTAATCGCACAGCAACCCAACCAATCGCTCAGCAATCAAACCAGAAGCAGAGCAACAGACTAACCAGTAGAGTATGCATGCCGAGAGCTAGCATGCATGAGGGGATCCCTATCCCTCTTAAACCCGACCCGGGCAGGCTCCTCCGGCGGCCTCTCCACTATCCCCATTTCCACCTCCCGGATCCCGTCCATCGCCGGAACCCTGCCGCCGGCGCGGGCCATCCGACTCACCGTGTCGGCAGTGGCGACCAGGAGGAAGGGTTTGGGCGGCGGAGGGGTGGAGGATGCGGCGGAGCCGCGGAGACGTCCAGGCGAGGAGGGGATTGGGGCCAAAACCTCACCGGTCGCTGCAGTTTCTCTCCCCCCTTGCCACGGTCTTCTCGCCCCTCGCTCGCTCTCGCTGCCACGCCGGCTATGTCGTCCTCTCGCGCCTGGTTATAAAGCGGGACCTTGAAGCGGGACCCACAGGCGCGTGCCTGGCCCGCGCGCATTTCGCTGTGTGTTAAGCGCCGTTATTACCACCACTATGGCGCTCAATAACCACATTTAGTAATTGTCTGTTCGTTATTTTAGTCAGATTTTAGTCATTTAGAATATTGTCATTTAGTAATATTAATTAAAGTTTAATTACAAAACTAATTGTAAAATCTTGTGCTAATTTACGAGACGAATCTAATGAAGGTAATTATACTGTAATTAAGCCATAATTAGAAAATG
>LAPY01003888.1:0-10464 GCA_000970635.1 Eragrostis tef
CAACAATTGCGGAAGTAAACAAGTAGATATGTAGATCGAGATAATATGGTGAATATAAACAAAATAAACAAGAACAAGTATGAACTACAAGAACAAACAAAATTGAGGCCCACAAAGTGCCCTACGTCTCTGTTGAGGAGTCCACAAAGGACCGGGTTGGTCTCAACCCTTTTCCTCACCCAAATGGTCACCAAGACCGATTTAGGTTGCTCACTAGCAAATCCCTTGCGGGAATGGGTAATACAAACTTCTCGTAGCTTCACCACACAAATTGGGAGCTTCCGGACAACCTCTAGCCGTCTAGGAGCACAAAGCTCCAAGAGTAACAAATGAAATCAAGTGAGAATGATGCCACAAGAAGCTCAAGAGTGGGTTTGCTTGCTCTCAACACGAATCACTTGTTCTCACACACTCCCTTGAGTGAATCACACAAATCTTAGGCTTGGGAATGAGTAGAGAGTGAGTTTGGACGCTTTGGTCGTGTTCTTGTGAGTGGAGGCGAGAGGGAGAGCTGTTGGAAGTGGATGGGTATTTATAGGCGCTTTCAAAAATCGAACCGTTACGCTGCTGGTTAGGGTCTGCCGGATAGTCCGACAATGTGCCGGACAATCCGATAGGCACTTGGTCTTTGAAAAAGTTTCCAGCTCATTGGACATTCCGACGTGGCGTCGGATAGTCCGATAGGGAGCTCCTGACAAGCATCGGATGGTCCGACGTTGTGTCGGACAGTCCGGTAGGGTCTAACTGTAACTGGATTTTTGGTTATTTTTTCAGGGCCGGACAATCCGGCATTGTGTCGAATAGTCCGATAGGAGCTAACTGTAACTGAAAAATTGGCTTTTTTCTCAAGCTCGAATTTGGTTGGTTTTGGTTCAAACAAAGGCTCTTGTGACATCAGCAGACACATGATTAACATCCCTCTTGATAGTACGGCATTCTTAAACTCAATGAAAATATAAAATAGTGAAATCTTCATCCATTGAGCACTTGATGCCATTCTTTTCAACATAAAGAGGAAATGTAACATCGAAATCCTTTTGATACTCCATGTTAGGACTTAGCTGAATAAAATCTCAATACAAACATTAGTCCTTTTGATCGTTTTGACGTCAATCACACAAAACAAATGATTAGAGGCCTAGGTGCACTTTCAATTTTCCTCCCCAAACAATTCTATTTCGTGCAATGTACACCTTTTTAAAGTTGTCCTTTTTGTATCTCACACTACAAGTGGAAATTGAAGCTCAAATTTTGCATGACAGTAACTCACACAAAACCCTATATTAACAAAATTATGGCATGATATTTGGATATTATTTACATAGACCAATAGAAATTAATGTTGTATGTATAAATATGATATCAAAAAAATATATTAAAAATATTTTAATGTAGATTATTATTGATATTAGTGGTTAGTGTTTATATACAGAGTTAGAAATAGGGTGTATATTGCACTATATGAAATTGTTTGAGGAAGTAAAGTGAGCCGTCATTTTGTTTAGGAGGTTAAACGGACAAAGGGAATTGTTCGAGGTAGTAAAAATGACTATTTCCTAAAACGAAACTCTTGATGCAATTTACTCCCTCAGTTTGGTGGATTCAGCCAACTTATATTTTTCCTTTTAGTTCATGTAAAATTTAAATTTAAAGCTCTTTTTTTTGCAAGATGGTAAATAATATAGTACTTTATGTAAACTTTTTCCTAAATTATTTTATAGTTCAATAATATATTTTTTTCCGTATATTGGGGAATGATGTCATCAAGCATCATGTAAAATTTGAAAGAAAAACTTCATATCACACCAAGAAACAACGGAGATAAATTTCAGCAGGGGTACATCGCATCGATTTAAATAGTTTAGAGTATTAAATAAAGTCAAAATTTTATCTTGAGTTTAAATGGAGCAAGTTTGGAAGAGTAAAATGGACTTCTACGCCTTTAAAGATATGGTTCAAACAATGATGTTTCTCCATTTTTTCCCACATTGTTGCCAAGGTTTGAAATCCCGTTCTTATCGGAGGAATCGGACGCCATCGAAATGTCCAGTTTTTTTTCTGAAAACCGAATGAAATTCAGATTAGAAATTTGGAACTCAAAATTTGGAAATCGATCATTAAATCGGACCAAATAAGCGGTAAACCGGATTGAAAAATGGTAAACCGGTCCAGAGGAAGGAAAATCGAAAAAAATATGCATAAAAATGATGGAAAAATTTGCATGACTTTGGTAGGAAACTCAGGGCTACCTGGGCCTGTCAAATGTTGATGCCAGAAAGAGGAGTTAATGGGCTTATGAATCCAGCCTAATTCAGGCTCTGCAGGCCAGCTTCTGAATTATAGGAGCCCGTTGACATGTTCCATAATTAAGAAAAAGGGGAAGGGATGAAATGGACATGTTTTGCTTTATATGTTTCTACTTTCTGCATACAATGTTTTTTTTGTTGTCTAAAAGGACGAGCACGGTATATACTTTAGTGTTTGAGATATAATTGTACACATACTTACAGATTGACGTGAAATAACTTTCTTACAATATACACTTTTTTTTATCTTCTTACAATATACACTTACAGAGGTACAAACTAATTTTTTTTGTTGAACTTGCTTACTCGAGCTTTTGATCCAGTGGCGCATGCATGCTTGGACATCTGAGCTCGGTCTTAAAAACACACAGCATCCTCTGGCTACAACTCATCACACGGGGTGTTCGTTTCCCCCCTCTAAATTTTAGACGCTCTAAAATTAAAGAGAATCTTGTCATTTAGAAGTACTAAATAAAGTCTAATTACAAAACCTTTTTGCAGATGAGCGTAAATTTACAAAATGAATCTAATGAGCCTAATTAACCTATGTTTTGGTACAGTGAAGCTATAGTAACTATCTTCTAATCACGGCTTAATTACCCTCATTAGATTCGTCTCGCGAATTAGACCAGGTTCTGGAGTTAGTTTTGTGATTAGACTTTATTTAATACTCGTAAATGATAAGATTCTCTTTGATGTGACCCCTCTAAATTTTAGATCCCTGGAAACGAACAGCCTTGTACGTTTTCAAAGTCAACTCTCAGACAAACAAAAACTATGACACAGAACTGTAAAGTCATCTAGGCCATATGTTAACTTGTCGCATCGTGCCATGTTGGAGTCACATTAAAAAAAAATGGCGGAGGATCAAAACTGATAGCTGAAAGTTATAAATAGTCGAAGGTGCGTTTAATTCCCTAGTTCAATCAACATGGAATGTTAGCCCTGTTACATCAGCGGTAACATATACTGGCCGCTTAAGAATATTCAAACTAAAATTTGAAGATTATGAAAACAGTGTATATAAGATAAGTGGGAGTGGTAGCTGGCAACATATTCGTGAATATTATACCCATGGGAGATTAGTTGATGACATTTAACAACATGACTAGTTTGAGTACGTAAGTGCCAGCCTGTGTTCTGGTAGAAAATCTTCTGGTCCATCTTTTATTTTTCTCATCTCTTCTGATGCCATGAAAATAAATAGTTATTCATTCATCAGAGTATATATGGCCAATTTTATCTATAATATCTATAAAGTTCAGACCCACTAAGTGCAATTAATGGTTCTAAAGCTCAACTCTCGTGCGTCCATGTCATTCTTATTTTTCAGTCGTCGGATCTGTCACCCAGAACTGCATACAGTCGTCGGATCATGTTTAAATGGATTTTGTCCTCCCTGTTTCGATATGCACATGTTCATGTCCTTTTTTATTATCCATATTCTGTCAGTTAAGCTCTACTTCATCACGAACTTCTGTCATATGTGCAGAAATACATTCTGTTTTTACACATAAACACAACTTGCCCTACGTACCACTTAGGAGATAAATTAGTTCAGTCTACTATGAAGCCTTGGTTTGTTCATAACAGGTTCTGTGTACATTACAGTTATTTTACAAAAGCAGTATCTCACAACCAGATAAACAGTAACACCTTCCATGAACATGGAAAATGGAGAGGTTCTGAGCCTCTGATATTCTGATCATCAGTGTTGTTGCACGCACTGATCTCTCATTGATCAAGTTCCCACTTGCGCTCAAGGAGGTTAATTTCTCTTCATGATATCTTGAATAAAGGCCCAATCACATTAATTCGGTGACCTTTAGGCACCATTGTCTTTACTTTTGAGCAAACTAATAAGTAATTCAACAACTTATATGATACCCCCAATGGTGAAAAGCTTCTTCCAGGGTTGCTTCTTTGGCTCCTCAGCGGTCACAGTATTGCCCATGAGGTTCATCAAAATAAAATACTTATGATGCAGCGAGAGGTGCTTCGGATAAGTTTTCACACTATCACAGGTGCCTGTTGCTAACCTGGCCTACTCTTCTCTCCTTCTTGATGCAGATAAAGGCATAAAGCAACAATCTCTAAAAAAAAATTCCATACTTGGCAAGAAATTTATCCAACATTTCAAAATAAACATATAATTTGGCTATCATCAGATATATCAGTTGTTCCTCGAATTCTCGCAGCAACGCGCGGGGAATTCACCTAGTTTTTTAAGACGAGTACAACCACATGATGGCTGATACTGATGAGGCAAGTTCAGGTCACCGTGTGCGGCCAACAAGCTCAAAGTGGCATGCTGATCAGTTATCTATTGGCTAAATCTTGCTGAGTCCTAGATCCTTTTGAGAATTCATGGTACAACATAATATTGCATCAACTGCTTTATACTCAAGACTTGGTTGAAGCTGTGACCTGTACAAAAATGGTAATAGTATTCGATGCAGATCTGTTGCTATTAGTTTCCATCTAGACATGATGATTATAAGCCTAACCAAAGCTTGAAATTTGAATTCATATAGCCTCACAGATAGGAGTAAGTAGCACATAAGAAGCAAAACGTAGGATTCTAGCTAGACTAATCATAGCATGGTAGTTTAATCATTGTTCACGGTGCCTTTTAAGGGATACATATATATGCACTGTCATAATCGATCCATTATGTCACTGTCCATATCCACACAGGCATGCGCGGGAATGATAGCAGAGTTGTGCTCGTTTGCATAGTATATATATGGCCAATTTTATTTTTTAAGACGAGTGCAGCCACATGATGGCTGATACTGATGAGGCAAGTTCAGGTCACCCTGTGCGGCCAACAAGCTCAATGTGGCATGCTGATCAGTTATTTATTGGCTAAATCTTGCTGAGTCCTAGATCCTTTTGAGAATGCATGGTACAGCATAATATTGCATCAACTGCTTTATACTCAAGACTTGGTTGAAGCTGTGACCTGTACAAAAATGGTAATAGTATTCGATGCAGATCTGTTGCTATTAGTTTCCATCTAGACATGATGATTGTAAGCCTAACCAAAGCTTGAAATTTGAATTCATATGGCCCTAACAGGCAGGAGTAATAAGTAGCTCATAAGAAGCAAAACGTAGGATTCTAGACTAATCATAGCATTGTAGTTTAATCATTGTTCACGGTGCCTTTTAAGGGATACATATATGCACTGTCATAATCGATCCATTATGTCACTGTCCATATCCACACAGGCATGCGCGGGAATGATAGCAGAGTTGTGCTCGTTTGCAGCCGCACAATTTTAGAACAGAACCAGTTTTCACTCCACAGACTAAATTTTTTTGTCTGTAAAGAAACCGTATGAACAGTCAAACCTCCAATTTCAACCACGTAAATTATTTCCATTTTCATTCCAGTGGTGCATACTGCATAGTAATAATATCAAAATAGCTCCGAAGTTGTTTCAATGAAAAAATTATTATTTTTAATGTTTGTTGTTAATTCCCTGATTTTAGTGACATTTGTTAATACCAGCAATGCCTGGTTAGTTCAACACAAGTTATTTTTGCCCTCTTTTTTTAAAAAAATTAGTAAGCGAACACTCATACTTGAACAAGAGAGAGCTTCAAATCCATCCAAAAATTAGAGAGGCTAAGATCATTGAAACATGCATCATCTAGGGAAAAATGAGAAACAGAGTACGCCGCCTGGGAGGATGGAGGTCTTTGGAGGGGCATTTGATCCGCATATTGTGCTGTTGGACTGTACTCACAGAGAAGTAAATTTACAAATTCATCGCAGAAAAGTAAATTTGCGAATAAATACCGATTAGGTGTCATATTTTAGTTTATGCACACATTCTGAAATTATAGTGGATGAACATGTCTCATGGAAAATGCTGCGATCCTTTCACCAAATACAATCTTCAATTGTGCCGATAGTTCTGTATCGACCAAGTTGGCGAATAGACTGGTATAGCCAAACAATCCACATAACTTTTTGGAAAACATGTTTATATGAACAGAAAAAAAGGACCTCCAAGCAATGAGAGTCGATATCCAACTGCGACAGCAAGTAAAACATAACTAGTGCGGCTACATGAACCGTGATTGGAGCTCCCAAGGAGAGAGCATACAAGTCTAAGAAGTAACAACGGCCGAGTGATGTGTACTGCACTGAAAGCAGACACAATCTCATTGGAATGAGACTTGATGCCAAACTTGAGAGCTCCAAACCAACTGTTTTGGAAGGGTGGCACAATGGTTGTTGTATGAGTTATATTTTTATTGTTAAGAATTCATGGTTGCATGTATGCGAAAGTATTCCACAATTGTTTTGTACGGGCCATTGCGGGACCAGTCTGTAATCTCTAGATTACGGCTTGCTGCTCAAATGGAGCTGACACTTTTTTTTATAACACAATACAAATTAAACACTCATAACACACGCATATTTAACCTAACAACACACATACGCAAACCTTACCTCTTTGAGCGTCTTCGAAGATGCAAATCCTCGAGATTGACGAAGTCACCACTGACGCCTCGCTGTCGACGGTCACGTCTTCTACTGCTGAGAGCACAACGCCGTTAAATTCTAAAATATTTGCTCATACAGAGAGTTAAACCCAGGACCTGAGGTGTCACCGAGGCTTTTGTAACTGCTAGACTACATTTCTTTCACAATCTGTGGTGACACTTGAATAAGTGACTCTTGAATCTCTTGACCAATCCACACGCCTTTCTCACATGCCACTCAGGAGGTAAGATGCAAAACCAACAAATGTAAAGATCCTATGCAAATACTTTAGAATGTTTACAAGATCTGATATTTTCGGATCATATGCTTAAGTGAGTTACTGACAATAGCCTAGGAATTGAGGTCAAATTTGTGAGATTAGTATGGCGACACCAAATGAGCCAACATATTAGAAATGTGACATCCAACCGGATAGCTTGTCCTTGCCTTCTTCATGCTATCTAGAATTTGACACGCTATATACATTGGTTTTTCTTTTGGAAACAAAGTATATGTGGTCCCAAACATAATCTATGTCCGGAAAAGGAAAATATTGTTATTGTTGGTTTTTAACTGCAATGAAACATAACCTTTTCGGGTTTTTGACACTTGACAGAGCTGGTTGATGTCAAATTGATGTAGAAACGAAATAGACCAGGGGCGAAACCTTCCAAGAATGCGACCCGGTTCAATCTTAAAGACTGAAATAGTTTAGTTAGAGATTATGTGTATTTTAGCGGTGTCGGCTGACTTTGATGAGACCGTATTGCTCCGTCTGTGAAAAATAACACCATTTCACCCCCAAAAAAAATGTTGTTCTCACTGCCACGAAACAGATTGGTTACTTGTTCAATGCGAAAAATAGGTACCATGTCAAATTAAGCTACTTCAGCCGTAAATATATCTTCTGCAACCGTAACAGCTGAGCATGGAATTGGGAATCGGACTTGCTGTTCGTAACTATGAGTTACCAGGCTTGAGCGACCACCTACCTCTTCAAGAGAATGCGAGAGTCCCATTCTTTCAAAAGAAAGATCAGATTATCTAAGGAAACTTCAAACTCAGTTAGGATTTATGAATTATCAAGGGCTCCTGTTAAAAAAAAGAAGGCTTTGAAGTCCAGTGGCATAGATCAATCAGGATTACCATTTATTCATTTAGAATTCCAAATATCAGAACCATGATAAAAAATTGTGTCACTAAAAGTGTAGAACAGTCAGAGTGCTTGCATTATGAAAACATATCTTCAAGTTCTCTTTTCATCATTTGAACTGGAACAACAATGATCTGCAGTCTTTTTGCCCACAATTAAGGTCACCTCAATATATAGGCACGGAAGCAGTTGGGGCCCATTAAGAAGCGGCAGATGTTTCCCAACTTTCTTATTCCACATCCAAAGCTCAAAAGTCTTCATTTTTATTGTTAAAAAGGCCATCATTTTGTTAAAGATAGCAAGAGTCCAAATGGAAGGAAAATAAATAGTATTGTGAGAAAGAATCATGTCGATCAAAGCAATGTGTATATGGAATACATTTTATCCAAAATTTTAGGAATAAAAAACAATTCTTTAATGATGTGGTTTGATAGGGCAGATTACGAGTTGAGATCTTGTAAATGTTGATTTTGTGTTCCTTTGAGTCACTGACATATAGAGCCTATTAATGGTAAGGACCATGTATCAATGACTCAAAGGCAAAATGCACAAAAGGTATAGGAACTTTCTGATAGTTCTATGACTGGGTCTCTTTTGCATTAGTATAGGTAAGAAATACTTGCCAACTTCCAGCATTATTTTATTAACATTCACTAATTTTGTTTTTTACTCCCCCGTCTATAAATATACAAGTATTTGTTGTCCGTCAAGCATCAAGTTTGTCAATTCGTTTTATTCAAAAACTTTTGTAAAAATATTAAAATAAATAAGTTGAAAACAAGTCATAACAAAATAAATAATATTTTTGTAAATATTTTGAATAAAATGAGTGGTCGAACTTCGCTGTAAGGGAATGCCTTCCCACTTGCTCCTGGAAGGGAATGCCTTCCCACTTGCTCATGTAATTATACTACTATCACTATCAATGAGTCAATTCAAATCAAGCCACCATCATAGCTTTCTATCATCACAACATCCTGCACAAATCTTCAGGCACCTTAGATGTCTAAGATAGTCACTTCGCAAAAAAAAAAGAAAAGAAAAAAGAAGAGAGTCTAAGATAGTCTTGTGCATGTTGTTTGTTAGCTTATTGTAAACATGAATAATGGTGGCGTTCGTTGCGCATCATCAATCATGTGGGCATTTTCTAGTGGTATGTGTTCTCCCTTTTGTTGTCAACATGAACTTTTTTTTGGGCTTTCTCCCAATCAGGCCAAGGAGACGATGATCTCTAGGAAACAGAACAAGTAGAGAGAAACCAAGATCAGAGAGAATATAGATATTTAAGTCTAGAATTAAAAACACCAGGGCACCACCAAATCATGGTGTGGTCGCAGTTGGATCCTGAGCTGTCATGCTGTTGGCATTGGTTTGTTTTCAATTGGTTGCTCGCTCACTCTGCCCCACTACCCAATATGGTCTGCATAAAGAAGGGCGCATTTTTAATTGTTTTCTTACATGTACCCAAGCTTTGCCAGCTTAAGTCCCAGTTATTTTTTATTTGTGCCTTTTATTCCATATGGCATTGGAGATGGTAACTACAGTTGAATCTTTGTAATAGTGAATCATTGGAGTAATATGCTCAATTCTTGATAAAAGACACTAGTTTTTAAGCATATGAGATTGACTAGGCATTGTTCCTAAATTTTTTGTCATAGCTCAAAATTGAAACGAATGCTAACACATACTGTATACCTCAATGTGTAATCTTTCTCCAATACAATTTGGTGACCAATACACAACGACAGTAGGGTCCTACTGCTAAAAGCAGTACACAATGTGGACTGCATTCAGGTCGGGTACAAGATGAACCCAATCGGCGGGACGTGTGAAGTATTTATTCCCTCCCTACAGAATATCCATATCAGCATCGCCCGACGTTGATCATCAAATCCAACGGCGCATCTTTGCCGGAAATTTATGATTCCCCCGACAATTCCCCAAAGACCATCGTCCCCGCAAAAAGAAACCAGCCTGAATTGTTCCCATTGTTTTTCCTCCCTCCTCCCACCAGCACATGATTTCTCTCCATTCTTCTCCTCCCTCTCTCCTTCCCCTACCCCTTCTCTCTTGAACCCTCCACGGAGCAATCCGAATAATTCAAGATTAGTATCAGGTTCTCGGCTGCTCGGGCGACTGGAGGAGTAGCGGCCGAATTGGTAAACATTCATTGGGTTTTTGGTTTTTTTTTCTGGCGCCGAATTTTGGCCGGGTCTTGATCCGTTGCAGGCTGTGCTCTTCTGTTTCGATTTTTCTTTTCTTTGGTTGCTTTTCTTCTCCCGATTTGTTGCTTGCGCTTGGAAACATCGAATCTTTGAACCTGAATTCGAGTCCTGGCCATATGGCTGAGATCTGTAGGTAGTTTGCTAATATTATGCTCGAATCTGTTTCTTCTAGGATTGGATGCAAAGCCGTGCCGGTTTTATGTTCAATTTGCTCGAATCTTGGCTTTGAGTTTGATGAGCTGTCTGTTCTTCGCAGCTTGGTCGGCGGCAAGAAGATGGC
>LAPY01003888.1:20572-36610 GCA_000970635.1 Eragrostis tef
CCACACCGCCACCTGCCCCGACTTGCTGTTCGGATGGATCTTGTGCATGTGACATGAGGGACTCAAGCGGCGATGCTGTGGATTTGGCATGCTGGTGGCCGCTCCGTCGGGCGCGTAGCTGTGGTCGTCGACGATGAAGCCATGACAACCTGCAACACACAGGTACCCTGCGTATCACGGCTGAATGGTCGAAGCGGCAACATCGACGTTTTACTGTGTCTACGAGCAAGCGTGACATCGTGGTATGCTCGTTCCTGGCTTCATCCACCCTCCACAGTGCTTGCAGCAAGCCAGTTCTTCCACTGCATATGAAATTAAACACCATGTTTTTACATGCATATCAGTTATTCGAAGAAATGCCTATTAAGGGATACATTGAGAAATTGGTGTGCCAGTGGTCGCCTGGTTCTAAGGCCATCCTTTCGGTGCTAGCAACTTAGCATGACCGTTCAATGGAGTTATTTCCTTCTGCCAATTCCGGGTGCCCGCAAGTAATTCTGTTGTTGCTTGAATTTCATCCTTGAGGAGGTTGTGTTCTGGTATATGATAAAACTAGGCAGGCAACTTGTGCAAGTTGTGAGATTGAAACCGACGATAGCTGGAATTGACGACATGTACTGAAATTTTAGTGTTGAATATAACTAGAGTTGGCTTAGCCATTTTTCGCTATGAGAGACAAAACACCAGCGGTAACATTGACGCTAGAAGTAGCCGAAACATTGCTGTTAACCTCACCATCCGTCTTCAAGGTAACCAGACCCTTATCTGATGCGGGCAACCAATGACCAGCAAATGGCACCCATCCGGGCCAGACCAACTCGAAATCAGGCAACCAAACACATCAGGTTGCATCTATGCATACTGGCGCAGACGGGCATGTATCCCCCTCCTAGCCAGGCCCAGGGGCATCCAGGCAACCAATCACACCCTATGTCTATTCCACCTTCTGAACAAAAGAGCATTGCTATAGGTACTGACTCATTTGTTAGACTTTTGTAGGAACAGGAGATCCAATGACTAAAGTCACATAGAGGGTGATTCATATATCAAACAAAGAGTTCAAAACACTTGGCCGAACAAAATTCTAACATATGGGTCGTACGTGTAGCATTTTTTTGAACAAAATTTTGACTCAATTTACTCCCTGAAACTATTCAAGTTGGTGCAATCTACCCCTTATGCAATTTTTCTTTTTGTTTCTCCATTACGTATTGAGTTCAAAGTTCACATATTACATGACTGTTGCTGTATAGTAGTCTATGTTAAAACACATGATGTATTTTTGCTAGATTATTTTCTTAGTTTAATGGTATCTAATTACTATCTTAACAATAAACATGCATATATATAAAAATGCCTACAAACTGTTTTTACAATTTATATATTTTTTAGCAGAGAGAATGATGTTATCTATTATCCTGCAAAATTTGAAAGCAAACTTTACTTTGACATTGAGAAGACAAGTTTCAGTAAAGGTACAGTGCATCAACTTTTGTTTGAGAGGTCAAGGGGTCATGTTCTTATGATGCTAACAGTGCTTATTGTATATGTTAAATTTATTAAATTGGTCAGTGCAGTGTTTAGACCGTGTTCATTGTACAGGAACAGGACTGTAGTGTTCAGACCGTGTTCATTGTAAAAAAAATATTATACCCTTAATTATATGGTCCATCGAGAGATGAACAAGGCGCGTTGGCAGTTCGTAAATGATTAGGTAGCTCTAGATTACTGCATTAATTCAAGCATCTCCTGGTGTATGGTACAAACGAAAGAGGAAGGAGAAATAAACTAATCAAACCAACCGTATGCCATTCAAAAAATCGAGCCAAATCATAAACATCATCTTCTCTCCTCGCAAAAAAAAAAGAACATCATCTTCTCTCTATTGAGCTAACGAAGCATCTCATTGACCGTTCTAAAAACTAGAAGCATATCCTCTTTCTTAGCGCCAACGCCATCTAGGACACGGTGAGTCCTTCAATAAAATTCCAAAAAAATGACAAAAAACTAGAAGCATCTCGTCCCCACCGTGTATGAATTTCCATTTCCTACTCTCGTACGTCACCAACATTCCAAAATTGACACAAGATATATATATATATATATATACACGGTGCATCATAGACGCGTATGTTCTTTTTTTTTTTGCGAGATAGAAGCGTGTGTTCTCACTCAGGAAAAACATTAGAAGGCATGAGGATCGATGGGTATATATAGCACATAGGTACTGTTCTTGCAAAAGCAAAGCCTTTGTTGCAAGCAGCAATATCTATATCCAGCTTAGCTAGGGTACAATTAGGAAAGAGCTGTTGGCTCGCTACGACAATGCATTCAAGCAGGAGCGCTCCAGCATCCGGCGTCGACATTGCCGTCGACTTGTATCGCTCCCTGCGCAAGTAAAAGGACGGGCGCGTGGTGCGATACGCTCACAACGCCTTTGTGCCAGCGTCGGAGGCGCCAACAGGGGCAACCTGCGTGGCAACAAGGGATGTCCTCATCGACCCTATCACTGGTGTGTCCGCACGCCTCTTTCTTAGTGCCGCCGCCGCTGACGCGACTTCCAATAGGACTCTCCCGCTCATCGTCTACTTCCACGGTGGTTGCTTCTGCACCGGGAGCGCCTTCTCCAAGTTGTTCCACGGCTACGCAGAGTCCCTCTCTGCTCGCGCCGGTGCGCTCATCGTCTCTGTGGAGTACCGGCTGGCGCCCGAGCACCCCATCCCCGCGGCCTACGACGACGCGTGGGCCGCACTCCAATGGGTGTCTTCACTCTCGGACCCTTGGCTCGCCAAGCATGTCGACCGCCCCCACGCGCTTGTTCCTAGCTGGAGAGAGCGCCGGTGCAAATATTGCTCACAACGTTGCGTCACGCGCCGCCACCCCAGACGGCGACGATGTCGATATTGAAGGTTTGGTCCTCTTGCAGCCCTTCTTCTGGGGCTCCGACCGGTTGCCATGTGAAGCTAACTGGGACGCGCAAGGAATGTTCACCCCGGAGAGAGTGGACACTTTCTGGCCGTTTCTAACGCTGGGCGCGGCAGGGAACGATGATCCCCGCCTCAACCCGCCAGCGGATCAAGTTGCGGCGCTGCCGTGCCGCCGTGCCCTAGTGTCTGTGGCCTCCAAGGACTTGGGGCGGGACCGGGGACGCCGGTACGCGGCGTCCCTGAAGTATCGATCATGGTGAGTGGTGCCGCGAGGTGACGCTTAAAGAGTCGGAGGGAGAGGACCACGCATTCCACCTCCACCGGCCCGGACGCGCCACCGCCGTTGCACTCATGGACAGCGTGGTGGAGTTCGTCAACAAGGGGCCTAACAACCCCGTTGGGAAGAATAAGGTCTTGGCGGCGTTGGCCACCGGATCAGATAAGAGAATCTGCGTCCCTCCAAGGTCACCAAGATTTGGACTAATGATAGGCCACTCAAGATTAGCTTCTAAGCTGGTTCGGAAGGAACCTTTTGGCCCTGCTATTTTGGGGACAGGCGTGGCTCGGGTGTCCCGGTAGAGCATGCATGGGACAGAGCAGAGCATGCATGGCATAGGCTACGCTAAAATGGAGAGCATGTTCTTGCTAATTAATGTGGTCTTTTTTCTCTCTCTAATTAAGGCCTAATAACACCGTTGGGAACAAGTTCTTGGCCGCGTTGGCCACCGGATCAAATAAGAGAATCTGCGTCCCTCCAAGGTCACCAAGATTTGGACTAATGATAGGCCACTCAAGATTAGCTTCTAAGCTGGTTCGGAAGGAACCTTTTGGCCCTGCTATTTTGGGGACAGGCGTGGCTCGGGTGTCCCGGTAGAGCATGCATGGGACAGAGCAGAGCATGCATGGCATAGGCTACGCTAAAATGGAGAGCATGTTCTTGCTAATTAATGTGGTCTTTTTTCTCTCTCTAATTAATGATTTATAAGAATGTATGTATATGTATTTGTCACAAGTTCATAAATAAAAAGGGTGTTGCTTTTCCGCGTACATGTGTGCAAGGTTGCTCGTGGCCTCATCACGATAGCAAATGACCGACATGGTATCTTCTCTTCCATCCCACCACAACCCCTATTCCCTTCCCCTTTTCACCCTACTCCTTCGACTAGGTAGGTCCCATTGCCCTCGTCCTCAGTGGCGTAGCTAACATTGAAGGTCAGGGTGGGCTGACAAAAAAAAAATCGCCCCACAACAAATTTAAAGTGTCATTTTTCAATAGAAGTTTCAAAGCTTAATTAAATATCTTCAAAACATAACAGAATGCCAGAATCAATAATAATTGTCTAATATATACAAGCTTGCATGATTACAAGAGCTTTTTGAAAGCCATATCTGCGCTGCATCTGGGTGTCGAGAAAATAAAAGGATGACAAATGAATTATATCCTCTGGATCTACCAAGTTGTTTGTTCGTTGGGAGTTCAACTTCTAACACTTAAAGAACTGATGCAGGGAGGGAGATGAACCCACTAGGGTGTTTGGAAGCACAAAAACATTTTACGATTTGCTTCAAAAAAATACAGAAGCGGCTATGTAATATCTAAGAAGCCTCCACGAGACCACGAAGCATCAACATGTAGTTGTGCTGTCTGAGTCGAGAAGACGATAACGGCACAACAATACACTTGTTTGGAAGCCATATATGCGCTACTGCATTCAGGAAAATTAAAAAAAAGGGTATGCAATAGAGGAGAAAATGACATGAATCATTTGGGCCAGTTCGTACAGGATAAATCCAGAAAGAGACAAACTAGCGATCGTCACAAATAGCCCACAAAACTTTCTATGAGATCCTGACTTTTTTTTTAGAAACGGAAATATATTTCAATATTCCAGCCTCTGCATCGACCAATGCGTGTAGCTGTTCTTTATTACAACCCAATGACAACGACTTATTTCGATAATAGAGTGAAAGAACAAAAAGGCCATGGTGTTAACCAGCCTCAATTCACTGAACTAAGAACGCAAGGGAACTCTTTCCTTCCGCTCAGCCCAACAATACACAACTTGAAGAGAAAAGATGTGAGGATTGAAGCCCTTTTGCTTTTGCCCACTGTGCAAGCAGTCGCACGCCCTCCCTACCGGCCGCTGTTCGCTGGAACAGCAAGCTTTTGCCTCACGCTTGGACGCCTATGGCACCCAGTTCGCCACTCGCTAGTGCATCACATGTCTCCTAGGAAAGACTTGATCGACATAATGAGCTGCGGGTGGGGGTCGATTGGTCCAATCTCCAAGTGGGTCGCGGCCCACCCGCTAGCTATGCGAATACTCATCCTATTTGGGCCTCTATCAATGACTAAAAGTTTTACCCAAAATTATGAAAAAAAAACTTTAAACAAAATTTTTAAAAAAATTCAACAAAAGTTCATCAAAAATTTCTTCAATTTTATTTTTGAAAACTTGTAACTACTTTGCAAACTTTTAGAATATAGTTCAGCCAAAATGTTTTAGAATATTTTTAAGAGAATGAGGTGAGAGTACAAGTTATCATGGGAGAGAGAGAGGACTGAACTTGTACTCTCATCTCTTTGTTCAATTTGGAGAGAGAGAGAGAGAGAGAGAGAGAGAGAGAGAGAGAGAGAGAGAGAGAGAGAGAGAGAGAGAGAGAGAGAGAGAGAGAGAGAGAGAGAGAGAGAGAGAGAGAGAGAGAGAGAGAGAGAGAGAGAGAGAGAGAGAGAGAGAGAGAGAGAGAGAGAGAGAGAGAGAGAGAGAGAGAGAGAGAGAGAGAGAGAGAGAGAGAGAGAGAGAGAGAGAGAGAGAGAGAGAGAGAGAGAGAGAGAGAGAGAGAGAGAGAGAGAGAGAGAGAGAGAGAGAGAGAGAGAGAGAGAGAGAGAGAGAGAGAGAGATGATCTTGCTGGAGGGCTCTCGAATTTGCTGGAGTTCGAACAAAGAGACGAGGAAGGCGAGAGAGGAAAGAAAGTTGTTCATATGTTTAGACAAAGCCAGTGGTTCGTGTGACGTTTTTTATAAGAGCATCAATAGTGTGCATGCAAACCGAATCGCAGGGAGAGAGCTCACGATAGTTCGATTTCAACACTGTAGCTACCGAACTATGTCAAAAGATTCTTCCGTTCGATACTCACGGTTCAAACCGAGAGAATAAAAAACTCCGAACTATGCAGCTCCTCGAGTTGTTCCGTCCCATTTCTCTCACATAATCCGCAAATGCCACAACAAAGCTCATTCTTTTCCATTTTTTTATTTAGTTTAGGGTCCCACCAAAACGAATGCAACACTACAACTACCGAACCAAATTTTGCATGCGAACCGAGCGACATAGATAGACAACAAAAATCGAACCAACACTGCCTGTGCTCTAAGGGGCTCTCACGCACTCGCATGCGTGAGAAAAATTACGCCTCTCGCACACTCCCGCAAGCGGGCCGCCTGGGCTACTAGTTGTTTTGGGCTGCAATGGTTCCAAAGCGAGCGCCTTTCGTTATGGGCCGTCCAGCGAAGGCCGATCAACAAACGAAGAAGCTCATACGGCGAGGCATACTTCTTCCTCTAACCAGACCACAGTCACAGCCATCGGCAATGGCAGTTCAAACCCTGAGGAGAAAATTGAATATTCCACCAAGCGAATTCAAATGTTCCGGTAGGAAGAATCAAATGTTTCACTATAAGAAATGAATTGTTCCAGCATGAAGAATTAAATGTTCCACCATGAGATACAAATTGTTATAGCACAAAGAATCAAATGTTCTAAGAAGAATAATCAAATGTTCTGTCATGAGAAACGAATTGTTCCAGCACGAAGAATCAAATGTTCCACCGTGAGAAACGAATTGTTCCAACACGAAGAATTGAATGTTCCTGCGGGAGGAGAGGCGGCGCACGACGGCCATGCGTAGGCGAGCGGCGGCGGTGGCGGACCCGCAGGCTGGGGCAGCGCACAGGCCATGGCTGGCTGGGCAGCGCTCCGCCACGCGCTAGGAAGGCGGAGGTGCAAACTCGCGCAGTCCGCACGCGAGAGGAGGTACTTTGCCGTAGGCATGCACGGAGGCTGGTGGGAGGCATGGCCGTGAGGCTGGTCGGCGCTTGCCGCGTGTCCGGGCGAGAGCCGCGAGAAGATAAGGTGCGCGAGAGTTGGCTAGAACTCGTGTATGCGAGCGCGATGGATTCCGGGTACAAGATGGCATTAATTTTACCGGTCAAGCGTACAGCGTATATCTATCTATCTTGTATGATCTATCCACTCCGTAGGTACGTGCGTACCCGCGGATACCGGCCATACCCCGCGACATATACGTACGCTGTCTCAAGGACCCCAAGCATGCCATGCGCAAGGTATGGATTGTAGTATTGTACTACGCGTAGATGGATGCGTTGTACTCATTTGATGAAATGATCCTTGGAGGCAAGGCCATTCCGATTTCATCGTTCACGGCCTCTGGAAGGCCGGTGATGCATGTACAACACGATGTGCATTCATTTGTAATGCGTTCCGTACCAAGCAATTTTCTTGTAGCAGTCGTAGAAAAACTGTTTGGGCCGAACCTAACTTATTCCTTTGATCTTTAAACCCTGAGAAAAAGGGAAAATCTAACGAAGTGTAGAGTGCATGCATGCATTGGTTACGTGCCGTACTTTCCAAGTTCCAACGATTTCCGATTTTTCGTAAGCAAACATAGAACTACTCTTTGAGCTGAATTCACGGATCTTTAACCCATCCCTTTTAAAAGAGGAAAATCTAGCGAAGAGTAGTGTGTACGTATATATGTATGTGTATTCGAGGAGATGAATTCATCATTCAATACCGCAAATACGCGCAACCGTCAGCAGGGACACAATTCACACGCACGTTAACATTGTAATAACGACAGGACACCCTTCTCAAACAGAGTCACACAGTAACAAGAGCAGTTCTTCATGCTAATTTGGAGCTGCAGGCTGCAGCTGTGAACGTACGACTGAATGGGGACTCAGCCGCAGGGAATTCAGAGTGCTAATCATCCACAAGCCATAGGAAAACTCAAACTTTTTTTTTCTTAATTTGAGCGTGGCAAATGAACGAAACGCACTCTTAACAGCCTGTTCGCCTAGGTGTTTTGCAGCCTGCAGCAGTAGCCGATACAATGCTCGCAGTTATTTCTTTAACAATAGTTAGAGTATTCGGAGTTATTTTTCAGTAGTAAAAACGTAGCCGCAGCTAGACGAACAGGCTGTTAGTGTTAGTGGAACGAAAAGATTGATTAATTACCTCTCAGGTGCGTGTTCGACACGAGCGACATGGGGAACGGCAGCTCAACGTCGTCATGGTACTGGAACTGCAGCTGCGGCGGCGTGTCGGCTCCTTCCGCGCCGCCCCCTTTGCCCCAGTTGAAGAAGCTGCGAGGGGTGACGAAGCTCGGCCTGACCGGCGCCGTCACGGCGCTGCCGCTCGCCCTGAACGCCGCCGTGCTCATGAAGCGTGGTGGCGGAGTGATCACCAAGCCGACCCAATGAATCTTTGGATGTTGCATTGGGGGAAACAAAGGAGGTTCAACCAAAGACGCCGCAACCTCGAACTCTACGCCGCTAGTCGCTATGCCGACCTCACGATCTTTTTCCCTCCCAAGCCGCTTCCAAGCAGCCTCCATGAGACACGCGCTGGCCCAATTGGCACAGCCATGGTTGGGAGTGGCTTTTTTTGACGAAAGGTTGGGAGTGGCTTGCCTCGGCTTGAGAGCAAAGGAGAATGGAGAAAGAGCAGAGCAGAATTACAGGAGCTCAGACTTCAGATGAGAAGGAAGCTGGCTGCTAAATTTTGAACCTGCTCGGGCTGGAAGCAGAGAGGTGAGAGAACAACGGGTGCATGAATCGATGGGTCCGAATAGTAGATGACGATGAGAGCCATATATTGGGATAAGGATCATATGTGTAGTGTGTGGTGACTGGTGAATTGAGCATGTACACAGCGGTTCGACGTGTGTGTGGGTCTGTTGACCGAGAGAAAAATCATCTTTTTTTTGCAAGTAGAGAAAATATCATCTGTAATCATTTATTTATGTAATCAGTTCATCACTAGTTACTTTTTTATTGCTAGGTTCGTTGCTGAGGAGCCTGAAATATAGTATCTCCGTTGGTATGGCAGCTCCTTAATTTGAGCATGAGTGAACGTGTAAGCCAACAAAAATATAAATGGTAGTAGACGCACATGGTGTCATGCCACCAGAAAGCGATTGAATGGGGTCATGAGATGACCTTTGCATCATGCCGCATAATGAGATTATACAGAAAACTATGGAAAAGAACCTCCTTAAAAATGAGACTCCATAACATTAAACCATATATTCATAGAGCATGGAGACGAAAATATTAGCTGTATTACATATGAAGAAAGTTTGTAAAAAAAAGGGGTATAGTCATACACTAAGAGCAACCTGAAAACAACTGAAATAACACTACAAAGACAACCAAAATAACACCGCAAGTACAACTGAAACGACTGCATATTTCATGATTAAATTGTGGTACCCACAATAAAAACCATGATTCAGATTTCAATGACAGAAGACTTATTGGAGAAGCTGACTCCAAGGTTTCAATCAAGGAATAGTAATGTGTAAACAAAAAAGCTGGCATGCCTAAACACGAATCTCTGGAACATGCTGCATCTTCTGGTGCGTCCCGTTTTGGTGCCATTGAGCTATGAAGTCCTTGTGCAGGTTCAGCAGCCAGAGCTTCTTCAAGGACCGAAGTGATACAATACCCTGAGGGACCTTATTCAGTTTGGTCAGAGACACGATGTACAGACCTTCAAGGCATGGAAGGGCGCCACTATTTATCACCAGCTGGTTGACACTAGGCATTTGCTTCAGGACAAGAATCTTCAGGTATGGAAATGATCCTGCAGAAACAACCAAGGCATTTGCACTACGCATGTTGTTAAGTCTCAGATACGTGAGGTTCGGCAAGTATGGTGCCAGCATCTCCAGTGGATCTTCATCAACGTGACAATAACTTAGAGCTAGATACTTGAGATGTGTACCGTAGCCACGAAATATTGGACACTCCAATGTCCCCTTGCCCCATCGCCCTCTAATAATCAATTTGTGCAGCTCCGTGGAACATGGTTTCAAAGCATCAAAGCAAAGTGCCTCATCCTCATCTCTTGCAGAAAGAAGCAAGCTGGAAAGGAGCGGCATATTTGACAGGGTAGAAAAAAGATTGGCACAATCAGTAGCACTAATATTGTCAACCCACACACTCCTTAGCCTTGTAAGTTTCTTCAATTGCTCAGCCAAGTCCTTGCTGGCTTCCACAGTCTCAAGAGTCTGCAGTTCTTCCAAGTTGGAGAGATCTTTAGGTGCTTGCATTCCTACAAAGTACCGGAACGCTGATTGCTTCTCATCATCATATCTATCAGCTAAAAGGTGCCGCAGGTTCTTGACCTTAGTAATCCCTCGAGGTAGCTTCTCTATTTTGGTTTGTTTGATGTCCAGGGTTTGGAGATTGTATAGCTTTTCAACAGAGTCAGGGAGTGCTTTGACCTTGGTGCGCCGCAAGCCAAGGTAGCGCAGGTTGAACAGAGCCCCAATGGAAGCTGGCACTTCGGTGACTTCAGAATCTTGTAGCTCAAGAACAGTAAGGTAGTTGGATTCAGACAAAATTGATGATAACATGTCTGGGGAAGATGAAATTGTTGCGAGTGACACTAAAGTTCGAAGACGTGGAAGTTTAAGCTTTAATGCTGTTTTGTCCTTCCAACCATAAGATGACAGGCGACGAACATCCTTATCCATCAGTATCATTGTACCATAGTCACTTGCAGTGCCAAACCTCTCCTCTTTTGCAACATCAAGAGCCAGATCTCGCACAACATCATGCATCGTACAAGTACTCACCCTTCCTTGCTCATCATTTTCCACGATTACAAGCATGTTGCGCTGGATTAGATCCATAAGATTTCCCTCAGCTACCTCCTCTGGTGTATTCTTTCCATTGCTCGTCACAAAGCCTTCTGCCACCCATAACCTCACTAGGCTCTCTCTTGAGATTGGGTAATCTTCAGGGAATAGACTGCAGTACAAGAAGCAGTTTCTGAGTTCTCCTGACAGATGATGGTAGCTCAGATTTAAAATTGCTCGGACATTATCACTTTTCGATAGCTCACTTCGAAGCTGTTTGTATGTTTGATTCCAGATGTATTGTGTTTGTGGCCTTGAAGACAGGAGGCTGCCGATCGAAACAATTGCGAGAGGCAAGCCCTGGCACCTATTTACTATAGAAGTAGCAACCGTCACAAGCTCCTTGGGGCACTCATGGTCTTTGGTGCTGTAAAAAGCTCTTCTGCAGAAGAGATCAAATGCATCAGTGCTGCTCAGAGGCTGGAGATCAAGGCGACGTGTTGGGGAAGCAAGAGCAGCCACATGATTCTGCCGTGTCGTGATAATGATGCGACTTCCATTGTCATTTTGGAGTGCATCATGCATTTGAAAGTAAACTTCTTGGTTCCAGACATCATCCAATACAATCAAACATTTCCTGCTTTCAAGCCTTTTCTTTATTTCTTCTTTCAAGTCAAACACATCCATTCTGTCAATGTTAGATAACAGTTGTTGTTCTGCAGAACAAATTTTCCTAAGTAGCTTCCTCAATAGAGCATCCATGGTGTAGGTCTGGGACACAACCATCCATGCATGAGCAGTAAAGTTGATCTTTTCACGTTCATAAACATTTGTAACAAGGGTACTTTTTCCCAATCCACCCATACCACATACGGTTATCACTGTACGGACAAGCTCATCAGAGTACAGCCATTCGGTAAGCATTCTCCTGTTGCCTTCAATCCCCACAAGATCTTCATCTTTAACAAGTTGTGGGAAGCTGTCTTTCGTATAACTTCGTATAATTGGTCTTTGGTGCTGTAAAAAGCTCTTCTGCAGAAGAGATCAAATGCATCAGTGCTGCTCAGAGGCTGGAGATCAAGGCGATGTGTTGGGGAAGCAAGAGCAGCCACATGATTCTGCCGTGTCGTGATAATGATGCGACTTCCATTGACATTTTGGAGTGCATCATGCATTTGAAAGTAAACTTCTTGGTTCCAGACATCATCCAACACAATCAAACATTTCCTGCTGTCAAGCCTTTTCTTTATTTCTTCTTTCAAGTCAAACACATCCATTCTGTCAATGTTAGATAACAGTTGTTGTTCTGCAGAACAAATTTTCCTAAGTAGCTTCCTCAATAGAGCATCCATGGTGTAGGTCTGGGACACAACCATCCATGCATGAGCAGTAAAGTTGATCTTTTCGCGTTCATAAACATTTGTAACAAGGGTACTTTTTCCCAATCCACCCATACCACAAACGGTTATCACTGTGCTGACAAGCTCATCAGAGTACAGCCATTCGGTAAGCATTCTCCTGTTGCCTTCAATCCCCACAAGATCTTCATCTTTAACAAGTTGTGGGAAGCTGTCTTGTGACCGTTGTCTTTCCATCTCAGTAAGCTGGTCAGGAACAAGCTGTGATGGCTGCAACCACTGCTCCTTAAGTTCAACCACTTGCTGGATTTCCTTCTCTAACTTGACGACCTCGTTGGCTATTTGACTGAACACCAAGACATAATGTGACCCTTTGATAAAATACTTCTTCAGGAACCATTCTTCTGCCATTTGAAGAGAATGATACGAGTACTTGTCCATTACATCCTCAACACGGTAGGCTACTCTCCGCACCTCCCTGATCCAGCCCCTGACAACTTCATCAGTGAGGTATACCGTGCCAATCTGTCGTATAACATTGCTCATTATTCCTAGTTGCATCCTCATTTTCTCAATCTTTTCATCCAGATTCCTAAGGTTATCAACTTTTTCAGATAGTTTTTCCAACAAGACATTGGCAGTTTGGTCTGCCAAAACATTACCAATCTTTGTGAGGGCAAGGAGCACAGCCTCCGCCATTGTGCTGAACAAAATGAGAACAGATCATGTTATATGGGGCAAATGACAATTTCATTGTAATATTCAAGTCCAGATTAATTGCAACTCCAGAATGAAATTATCTCCAAAATTTTGAATATGTAGTGTTGCATTTTGAAAAATATGTTGCTTCTTTTGTACTTAATCTCAAATAATTTCCTCCTTCGAATGTGTAGTGCTGCTTTCTTTTCAAAAACCAAAAATATGCAGCTAGCTGACAAGGGGAAAAACCGTATCAAGCAATAGTAAGTTGGGATACTTGTACTGTGTGTGTATAAAAATAAGTAACATTCCTTTGTCATATGAGATCTGGTTGGCAATATGGGCAACATTATTCTCTGAAACTCATAGAGTTACAATATGGGCGGCTAAATATAATGGACAACATTATTCTCTGAAACTCATAGAGGACGAGCAAAGAAAGATACAATATGGGCGGCTAAATATAATGTGTTTTCCTCATTGGCATGGACTATATTGACAAGTCATACCGCAAAAAAAGGTGATACAAATGTATCTCCAACTCAGTGCCACAAAACTGAGTAATGCATCCAAAATATTAGCATGTAACACATGCCAGGGCTCCTAAACCCTTTCATTATACCATATTAATTTGAAGTTCAAACATGATAAAAATACAGTACAAGTTGCCGTACCAAGAGGTCAAAGAAGAAACTTTTGATTCAAGTATAATTTCTTGCAATTATGTGGAAAAGAAGTACATTTCAAGGGAATGGGACTGTAGGAGAAAATACGCCAAGATTAACTAATCTGGTAGGATGTACTAAAATATTGAAGCGTTTGGATCAGTGAAAGTAAACTAATACTCCCAAAAGTTAGTCCTTTCTGACGTTATCCAACAAAGGATCTAAATTATAGTTTTTCATAATAGTGTTCTAGTAAAAGTGAAAGCTAATTTCTAAGGAAGGCCCAGGCCTACATGTTAGCAGCACATTCAGAGGCATTCTGATTCTTCTCTGGATCAACTAATTAGCATTTAATAATACCTACTGTACTGCATAAAAATCATCCCACTTTTATCTGATAAAACTTCTATCGGTTCTCCAGAAAATTCATCAGAATAACAAATACAATGACAAAAACAAAGATCTGGCGATAACTTGTGTTCCAAACTAGAGATTCACACGATAGATCCAGTCCTCACCTGCTAGAGACTCGACGGCAGGCTATGGAAGGGGGCCGCAGCCCAGCCACGGGTGCTCAGCTCAATCCTGCAGCATTCAACATAACAGGATGAATAAACAGTTCACACAGATAACGGGGTCACAGTATGAACTGTGACGCCCAACGGATTGCAGAAAAAAAAAATGGGGAAACATCCCCCCAAAACAAAAGGAAATCAAAACAGGGCAAGAAATGAATCGGGTGAACAGCTCAGTTCACGAGCTGGTACAGTAACAAGAGTAGCCATTCTGGAGCCGCGATGCTTGCCGGCGCGCAGGTCAGCGCGTCCGGGTTGCTCTCCTCTCAATGCGTGCGGCGGTGCGCTAAATTGCCAGCAGAGCTGGCCCCTCGACGGTGGGGCGAAAAACGAGAGAGATGTTCTGGACACCGGCCACCGGGCTAGTGAGGAAGTTGACGAATACTACGAGCCCGGCCCGGCCCAGATCAAACTTGCCTAGTTCATTTTTGGATTTCTCTACGGATTTTTTATTTCAATGGCCGGTAGAAATGAAGAAAACATTAGAACTACTCCGGAGTTCCTTTCTTTTCAATAAAGAATCCATCTCTACAAATTAGAATTACGTAAGCAAGATATATTATATGTGCTAAGTTATAAGATGAGAGAGGTCGAGGAAACTGGGTCATCGAAGAACCCAAGCGACTTCACCTGTTACTTAGATCTACCGCACAACAAAATGGGACAAAAATGGAGGCAGAAACGCTGAGAAAGCAAATCAGTCTCGGAACCTAGATGCACGCACACGGATGATCCCAAAACAAGAAGCTAGCATACCAATTTGCAAATCTCCAATACAACTTGAAGCTGAAACAGAATCGCTCGGACTCGGAAGAAACTAGTAGTAGCCTAGTACGAAATAACTCTCCCTGGAGGAGCAGGAGCTAGAAAGTTTGTGACATTTAAGCAGAGGATTCACCGATTGCGAGAGAGGAGAGATGAACGCACCTGCTGGTGCTCGCAGCAATGGAGAGCTTGACTTGAGCCCGCTGCTGCGGGGGAGGAGGCGGAGACCTTGACTTGGGGCCGGGCGGAGATGAACCAGCTATACGCGATCCCAATCCGCTATACACTCTGTCCTTCACTTATTGCCTTCAATTTTGTTTGTTTTCCTGGGTCAAGTCTTCCTGCAGCTTGTCCCTTCCGTTGAACGAAAAGAAATTCTGAAATTCGTTTCAAAATAAAAATCTGAAATTAGATTCCGACGACTTGTCAAACTAAGTGCACGGCGCCAACAACTAGTCGGCCCATTATTATCCAAAAAAAGAAAAACTAGTTGGCCTGCCAACAGTGGCCGGCGCACGTTCTGTTCGTACTGTTTTTGAAACATAAACATGGTTAATTGCTTTTTCTCGAAACATACAAATTGTATAGTAATCCATTGTGGGCAAGCACGAAACAACCAAGCTTCCAACCATTGGAACAGGTTTGAACCAAAGAATTGGTGTTACTGTTGGTGCAGGTATGGATCGTCGTGACCAAATTGGTCATTTTGAAGTCATGTTATATAATCTTACCATTCAATTTATGCATTATATTCTTATTTGATAAACAGTTCTCAAGTTAACTTATAATTGATCCATCATCTACCCTTTGCCATCACCCAGAGAGAAATCGTTCATTACTTTTCAAATTCGTTGTGTTTACAACAAGGATGGTATTGGAAGGATTGTTCAAGTGAACTTTTAAGGGTAGGGGATTTGGATTCAGGGCGCGTTCGGTGTTCTAGTTTAGAGCCCTCTAATCCAATGCTCTAAAGAGAATCTTATTATTTAAGAGTACTAAATAAAGTCTAATGACAAAACCTTTTTACAGATGGGTACATCTTTGCGAGACGAATCTAATGAGCCTAATTAATCTATGTTTTACTACAGTAATGCTACAGTAACCATCGTCTAATTACGGCTTAACTACCTTCATTAGATTCGTCTCGCGATTTAGACCGGG
>LAPY01003889.1:0-16915 GCA_000970635.1 Eragrostis tef
CGGAAGCATTTCTTGGGAGAGCAGAAACGAGTTTGAGTATATGGAGAATGAGAAGCTAAAAGATGACGTGACCAATGCCCACCTGACAAACATGAACCAACCCAAGAAGAAAGAATCAGCCATATCAAAGCTCTGGAAGTCATCTCGCCCAAGGAACAGTGAAGTATGCAAGAAAGATGCTGTCGAAATGGTTAATGGAAGATCCTCAAATGTACGGCTATCAGTTGGGACATATTCTACTGTTGAAAGTGGCATTCAGGAAATAGGGCTCAGTCCACCGAGTGTAGGGCAATGGAGCTCACCGGACTCGATGAACATTCAATTCAACCGGGGCTTCAAGGGCTGTATAGAGTACCCGCGGACGACCCAGAAGCACAGCTTGAAGGCAAAGCTCATGGAGGCACGGATGGAGAGCCAAAAGGTCCAGCTCCGCCAGGTGTTGAAGCAGAAGATTTAGAGCGGCCAGAAGGCCAGAACCAGGGTTGAAAGCATTGTAAACTTAGAATTTAATCCATCAATTTTCCTGTTTTAGAGTAATCTGTAATGCATGCACATGTACTAGAAAAAGGGACAAAGTTGGCCTTTGCGGCTTCCTAGAGCCTTGCTGCCTCTGTATCTTGCTTTAGTTCTGGGGGTTATGGTTCCATTTGATAAGCTATTGTGAGATCCATCATGTTGTATTATATAGCCATAAACAAGCAGCAATGTTCTGATGAAATGTATCCTCTAAACTCGACACCTTTAACATTTACATTGTTCATGACTCCTGTAATTTTTTTTTTCTGTGTTGAAAGATCTTCCCGTTCAACTCATTTGCTTTCTGTCTAATCATAGGCAAACTCATTTCCCCTGGTAGTGGTTTCCTGGTTGCCACTGGAGGTCTTCTCCCACACGGGTCCGACTGCTGATGCTGGTTATCAAAACTTTATAGAACTGTGATCAATTTTTTCTTCTCGAATACACAGGAGAGCTGCGCATCTTTGTATTAAGAAGAAGAGAAAAGGGTCCTTTACAAACGACGCCCCCCACTCCGGACCGAGCTGTGAGGGGTCATGCTTACATTAGTTTGTGATCTATATAATATAAGAAAACTAGGAAAATACATGACCCAGGAAGAGCTAGCTAGGAGGAACCTATCCTACTAGGCCGTGACCAAGGCCATCACTTAAGGAAGTAAGTCTCCAACCTCCGGCCATATACCAAAGATGATGCTCATCCTCGAATACCCGAATCAACACTGGCATGAACGGGGTGGCACCATCAAACACACACCCGTTTCTGTGTTTCCATAACATCCAAGCACCCAACACCACCAGAGAGTTGAATCCTTTCCTTTTTTCTTTCTGCACCCTCTTCGCACTCTTTCGCCACCAATCTGAAAAAGACTGAGCATGTAGAGAAGAGGCATGTTGCTGCAGACCGAAGCGAGAGAAAATGGTAAACCAGAACTCCCTGACAAACACGCAAGTAGTGAGTATATGTTGCACGTCTTCTGCTTCTTGGTCGTATAGCAAACATGAGGCCGGATGAGCCATGTTTCTTCTAGCTAGCCGGTCAGCCGTCCAGCATCTATTACGCACTGCTAGTCATAGGAAAACTTTACATTTAAGTGGTGCCCAAGTCTTCCAGATTTTGCGCCACGGCCCAAAGTTGATGGCCCCATTGAAAAAAGCTCGGTATGCTGACTTGGCCGTATATTGCCCTGAAGCATCCAAGCGCCAGACGTGCCTATCTTCGTTCTTAGTTATTGTTAGCTTCAAGATGATGTCAGCCAACTGAAACAGTTCGTATAAACCAATCATTGATAATTCACCCTGAATATCATGAGTCCAGCTGAGATCAGTTAGTGCCTCCGAAACTAGCCGTCAATTCCGTGTTTGGCTAGGAACTGCCTCCACCACCAATGGAGCTATATCAGCTATAGAGCTGCCGTTTAGCCATCTATCCTTTCAAAAGAAAGTATTATTGCCATTACCACCACTGACTGCATGGCAATTTCAAACATGGCTACTGCATTGGTGTGCACCGGTATATCCAAACCAAACCAAGGCTTATTTGTGTCTGTTTCCTGAGCCATAACCAACGAATTTGGAGAGCCCATCCCATAACTTGGAGGTTAGGGATGCCCAAACCACCGAGATCTAAAGGCCTTTGTACCTTATCCCAAGCGACAAGACAACATCCATCAGTGGCCTCTTTCCTTCCTTTCCATAGATAACTCCTCCTGATTTTATTCACAGCGTTTAGGAACCACTTTGAGACATTGATAGCGAGTAGAACGTGGACCGGCAGTGCCGAGAGCACAAACTTTACCCAAGCGGCTCGCCCAGCCAAATTCATGAGGCTTGCTTTCCAGCTAGGAAGTTTATCCTCAATTTTCTCGATCCACGGTAGGAGATCAGATTTTCTTAGTTTCTTGTTCGAGATCGGCAGCCCTAGATATGTACATGGAAATTCCCCGGCTGTGCAAGTTAACGTTGACGAGATTACTTCAGATTCAGAGTCGGCACAGCTAATAGGTATTGCACAACTTTTCTGGAAATTAGTCCGGAGTCCTGAGGCTCCTAAGATTGAACCGACTATAACATTTCCCTATTGAGATGGAGTGAAGAGGCTATTCCCAAAGGGAAAAAGAGAACAAGAGCAGTATATTAAAAACAGCAAAAGAAAAGGGGGGCAAAAAAAGTGCAGGCCCAATTTCAAAACCATATTGGGTCTGAAATTCATGTTGAGACTCGTTTCTCAACCAGCCCATGGTTCAACTGATCCAGATCGCTGATCTGGCCGACGCGTTGCTCTCACGCGCCACCTGCCGGCTGCCTCTGTTCCGTTTCAAACCATGAGCGCCCGCTCACCCACCATCTATCCCTCCAAAAAGGCGCAGTAATCAACTCGCCGACATGCGGACCCGAAACTTTCTGGTCCTACTTGGCATTGAGAGAATACACGGAGGCGCGGACCGCTCGTAGCATTTTGGACCAAAATTTTCCCTCCCAAAGCTCGCGCCTCGCGCTCAACCCTAGCCCCTTCAAATAGGCCCCCGCTCTCCGCCACCACCAACACGCATCTCATCCGTCCATCAGCCACCGACATCGCGGCCCCACATGGCAGCCACACGCCAACCCCGCTCCCCGTCCACCGTCGCTGGCGGGCCTTCGCCGCCGGAGTCGTTCCTCGCGCCTGCCCCCGCCCTCGTCGCCGGAGCAGGAAGCGACGTCTCCCCCTCCTGCCGCGGCCGGAGACGGCGACGGCGGCATGGTCGTGCCGTACTTCGTGCCCGCATCGAGGCTCCTCGCGCCGCGGTGCCCCCAGAGGAAGAAGCTGACGGCGGCAAAGTCCGTGGTGCTCTTCTCGCCGCCATTGCCGAGCTCGGATCTCCCCATAGAGGCGGTTATCGAGTTCCTCAACCAGCCTGACATGGTGGTCGCTGCCCACTAGACTGTCTCGCCGTAGTGTTGTATTAGCCGTGCTAGCCTTGTAGATTGGGGGATTCAACCCCTCTTGTTTTCTTAGATTGCTGTTTTATAATTTTCCTTTTTCCTTGTCTGGTTGGATTGATCTGATGTGAAAACAAAGATAGAGAAGAATAGGTCTGTGTGAAATGCAAAGTTGCAATAAATTGAGGGAAAGACGCCCACTAGAGTGTCTCGTCCTAGTGTTGTATTAGCCGTGCAAGCCTTGTAGATTGGGGGATCTAACCCCTCTTGTTTTCTTAGATTGCTGTTTTATAGTTTTTCCATTTTCCTTGCCTGTTTGTATTGATCTGATGTGAAAACAAAGATAGAGAAGAATAGGTCTGTGTGAAATGCAAAGTTGCAATAAATTGAGGGAAAGATATTTGCCGTATGATTTTCAGTTCCTATTACGGATGATGATTTGTTAGTTAGAATTTAGCATTTGATTCTTCCATAGGCACAAAGTTGTGGGACAGGCACTTCCAGTTCCTTGTTACATGTGAGTGTGATCTTGTTGATCCAAGTGAAGACATTGATCATTTCCTTTATTTCCCTAGTTGGGATTTATTTTTGGTACATAGCATTTGACTTAGTGTGATACCGCTCATTTTAACGGAATGACATTAAACAAGTGGCATTTCTTAGAGTTGCCATTACTATTGCCTTCTTTTATACATATTTAATTCAACTATATTCCATTCAGATTATATCAAATCTGTAGTTAGCAGTTCATTTGCATCTTACTGCTGCTTATGGTAGAAGTTTGGCATACCTCAGGATGCTATCATACCGCTGGCCATGGATTAGCCACCATCTTATCTTGCGGATACTACCCAATTTTACTCAGTTGAACACCATTGTTGCCTCTTTTGATCTTTTCAGTGACATATCACTTAGCCTTGCTCGATCATGCGTGTCAGATTCAACTGCAAGTCTGTAACCATCGTAATCTGTCAAAGCTATTGTGCCTGCTTCCCGAATAGAGATGAAGGTACATCTCTTACTGATGTTGAATTATGTTTTGCATGGCTTGTATTATTCACATCCTTACACTATTGTTTCAATAAAGTTTTGGACCGAGGACTGCACACTACCATCTTGTGGATGGGGGCTGAAACGAGATGGCACTAATTTGCTTCTTTATCATGTTTTTGCACATCTTATCAGCTTATAAACTGTTGTGGTAGCGAACCAACGAAGTTTCAAAATGAACCATGCCAACATACTTACATAGTTACATATTGCAATATTGAGCTATTTTTTTTTGTTTGACATCTATCTGCAGGAAACTTTTTCCCTGCTAAATTTGTGAAACAGAGGGAGTACATATCATGCTTGACAACTGTCCGTGTTCAATTGCTTGCTTGCTTGCTTTTGACAGAAATAACCATCACGAGCTAATTGTTTGGCTGTTTCTATTCTGTGTACCTCCACGAAATTTCTCCTGTTTAATTTGTATACATCATGCTTGACTTCTGTTGGTGTTCAATTGATTGCTTGCTTCTGACAGAAATAACCATACTTATATATATTATCATCTTGAGCTAATTGATCGGCTGTTTCTGTTTGGTGTACCTCCAGGTATTTTTTCTCCTATCAAAATTTGTGTGTACCATGCTTGACTTCTGTTCGTGTTCAATTGCTTGCTGCTTCTGACAGAAACAAACATCCCGGTTTGCTCTCTCACCATAAGAAAGTACTAACTGCTTTTTGTTCAGGTACATATCTTCCCTATCAGGGGCTGTTCATGCCTGGACCCTTTCATCTTTACAATTGTTCTCTGCTGGCAGTCTAGCTTATGAGCGAAATTAGCTGTGCCGTGAAATTAATGCTTATGAATCTTATGATATTGGAATCTCTGTTACAGTATCAAATAATTTTGGCACCACTTTTGTTCATTTCAAAGTACTCCGTTTTTATATATATGATTTAGGATACAAATCTAGTTCCATTTGAACTAAATTAGCTGTCCTAAATGTCATATATTTAAGAACGGAGGTAGTACATAAATTGCAGCTTGCTTTTTGCCATAAAAAAAATACTGCCTGCTTCATGTTGAGGTGCAGGTATCTAGGTCATTTCACTGACTTCCCTAGTAGTAGCTGTTCATGGCTTCATGCCGATCGCCCTTTTGGTCTTAAGAAAATTTTCTGAGTAGTCTTTTGTCCGTTCGTCGCACATCCTTGTAAGGCTACCTAGAGATCGCCTTGTGCCATCGCATTGTGTAAACGGTCTTCTGACCTTTTTTCTCCTTAATACAAAGAATCGCAGCTCTCCTTTGTTTTCGAGAAAAGTCTTAACAAAAATTTCTCTCTCGTAGTCTACCTTGTGAATGAACTATCTGTGTCATGGAATGGTACTTACCATTAATGCAATCTCGTGACAGTATTAACCAATCTTGAGTATTGACTGTAACAGCTTTAGAACTTGAACTATATATTACTTACAAAAAAAATCAATGTTCTTATCTTGTCACTATTTGTGAATCAGCTATGTTACATTGCCCTTGTGTCATACAGATGCAATGATGTCAAGCATTATTGTTAATGCAGTTGATGGTCGCTAGCTCAGTACAACAATTCCCTTAGTATTCTTTATGTGTATTTTCTTAATTTGTTCTGGTTTTCAGTATATTTAGCTAGCCTACTGTGCTCATTCTGTACTTGCTCCGTCTACATGACTTAATGCCGACTGTCTTATCGTGCATTTGGTGTTCATTGTGCCGGTTGATTTAGTGGCTGCTCACTGAATTCTGCATGAGTTGTTTGGTGAATGGCGAGCATAGATGCATACTGTTAGAATACTACTACCACTAGCTGGTAAAACTACTTGTTTCCACTATCTTGAATATCCTAACATCTACTACTAATCTGAACCAGGTAAATTTGCACTCTCTGAAAGAACTTCAAGGCAAAACAGCTTGCTCTGTCTGGTTGACTTGCACATTTTAAAATAATCTTCAAGGCAGAGCAGGTTGCTTTCTCTTCTACTGAATCATCTAGCATTGCGTGAGTGGAAAGAGTCTGTTAAGCTTGAAATAGGTAATATAAATATTCTCTTTCAAAGTATTCTTCGTACCAGCATACTCTGTTAGTTTGATTGTCTGACTTGATATGGTGCATCCGAGAGCAAAGTATTCTTTGCACCAGCATGGTCTGTCTTGCTGTTGCATGCAAAAGGTCTATTGAGCCCTTTAACGTTTTAAATTACAGTTAGCAATAACATAAAACTATCTCAATTTAAAAAAAAACTCGACCGGTGGGGGTAAGACCGCCCCCACGGCTTTCTTTTGATAGAGAACTCAACCTTCTTCGGTCGAGAAAATTCACGAACCCCAGTCTCATCTTCAAAGAGCCGCCCCCTGTTATTCGGGCCTTAACTCATGCTTTGAGCCCACCCTATACATGAGGGCCCGCCCACCATAGGTCGGATTCAACCGAGTAAATGGGACACAGCGAGTGGATTTTTTTTTATTTCCACAAATTATGCAGCACTTAGGAATTGAACCTTGGGTGGGAGCTCCCAAGCCAGCGACTTTACCACTGCACAATTTTTCAATGCTAATATTGTTGGTCCATTCATTTATAAAGTGTTTGTTTAACATGATGGGTTAGACATTTGCCGAATGCCATTGTGAACATTGCTATTTTGATGTTATACATTTTCATGATGACCGAAGCTTATGATTTTGTAGGGCGATGTTTTTTGAACTCTTCGATGTCTCCTCTTCTGCAGTACTTCCGTGCCTGGCACTAGCCATGCAGGAGCAGAACCAAGGACAAAGACACTCATTGATGTTGCACTGGTCTAGCTCAACTAATGGAAACCCATGGACCCAGGACAACAGAGACGTGCACTGAAGGTTCTTTCTACAAGCAGAGAGATGGTGAGTTCATACACGCCTCTCTTTCGGTTAACTGCAAATTGGCTCCCGCTGTTAACATTCAGTCTGTTCGTCTGGCTGCTTTGCAGCGGCTGCTTTGCAGCAGCTACAGTATTTCAGTTATTTCTTCTGCAGCCGCTATAGTGTTTCTGCAGCAGCTACAGTGTTCGCAGTTATTTTTCTGCAGCTGCAGCTGCAGCCTGCCGAACAGCCCGATTACCACATTATTAGTAAGATAAGTCCAAAAGAGGTGATGCAGTGCACTGCCTCGTCATGCAGACCATAAACTGCTGTACTACTCTTGAATACAGCTGGTTTTCTTGAAAAAGGATACTTAATGTATAATTTTTTGCATCATAATGTGCTTGGATACCACTGTTAACACATTAGGCGAGACGAGATTTAGGTAAAACAGTGCATTGCCTCCTCGTGCACACCCCACTATCTGCTACCACTTTTGCATTAGAAAGCTGTTTTCCTCAATATATGGACGCAGCATGTTAAATTCTCTCCATTAAGTGCTTGGGTACGCCCAAAGCCTACCCTCTAATCTCCAGCCTCCCCTGTAGAGCTCACGTGCACTCTTGTGAGGTCTGGGTAGAATAGAATGTTCGCGAATTCGGCACGGAGATGCCAAATGAAGCCATCATACATTAGCAAGCGAAAGCTACACGACTCATCCTTCGCCGTCGATCCGAGGCCCCCTTCAATTCTCTCCAAGATCCAAGAACAGCCGTCCGTCGCACAACCCTGGCCCACGCCACTATTACCTTTTTTCCCATCCAGGGCCCCACTTGATCTTGTATCCTTGCATGTGTCTCTCTGTGCGTAGGGCCAGACCTGCGTCGCCGATGCGAGAAACACCATTCCCGTCCACTCATTTCTCTCCAGAGATCTTTGTGACCTCAAAAAAGAGAAGGCGGAAATGAGAAAAAGATCGATGTATTTTGCCACACTGCAGTCACACACACGCGCACGGGAAAGCACGAGTCTTTCTCTTTCTTTCGATCGAACGGCCGAGCCGAGCGACGCCGACGCGTCCAGACAGCGCGGCTGCGCATTTCGAGACCAGAGTTAAATAACGAGGAAAAGCAGTTTCCATTTTCCTTTCTTCTCCGAAGAAGCGAGGAGGGAGAGGGGATCAGGGGAGCGGGAGGTTTTGCCGTGGGCAATGGAGATGGCTACCCGGCCGCAGAGCCCGCTGTGCTCCCGGAGCCGGCCGGAGCTCGTTGTCCGGCCGACCACTGCCGCCGCCGCCACTGGCCTCGCGCAGGTGCGTTTTGACTCTGTCCGTCCCCTGTTAGTTTTCTCCTGAGTCCTGAGCTTTTGCTTTCCGGTCCATTTTATTCTTGAGGACGGTTTTGATTGGTGGTCATCTGCGAAAGGCCATGCGCTCTGGGAATGGGAGGCGAAGAGGGCTTGGTCTTAGCAGGCTGCGTGATTGCCTGAGTGACCGTTTCGTTCATTTCTGGATGTAATTTTTCGTTGTGGGATTTGTTCAGTTGGTCCAGTACTGGAAGGTTGCTCCGTTGGGGCCTTTTATGTGCCTTCGTAGTGAACTTTATGGCTAAGCTTTCCTTTTGAACAATTTTTGAGCTCTGGCGGTGGGCTGCAAGTTCCTGCTATGGTGTAATTTTCAAACTGCTTGATGGTTGATGCCTCTGCTCCAGAAATCCTTTCAGAGATCATGAGTTGTCTGAGTGTAGTTCAGAAAGCTTTTGTTGGCATAATGATCTGACAATTATACACACTCCTTCCTTTTTTCTGTGTTTACAGTCTGTCATAAGGTGCAGCAGATTTACGAGAGGCGGACTTGTTCGATGCATGGTATCAAGTTCAGGTTTGAGGGATGAATCTTTGCTACTTGCTGAAGGCAAATCATTAGTCGTACTGCTTAGCTTCTATCTTTACTGCATTGTACAGATTATCCCAAGAAGAATCAAAGGAGAACATCAACTCCTAAGCCTAAAGGCACTGCCTCGAGAGGCTATGTTTCAAGACCTACTGCTGAATCCAGCATGAAGAAGATCGAAAAGAGCAACACGGGTGAAAGCGATCTTAGCAGCAGCAATGGGAAACTCCATATTGAAGCAACAGAGCCAACAGGTACTGCAGAAGAACCATCAAAGGTGGGTTTGATAGGAAACATTTCAAGCAGTGCAACAAAAGAGGGACTGGATACTGATGATGAAGCTGAAATCAAAGAAGAGGCTGGTCAAAATCAGTCTTCAGCATTTTCTTCCACATCCACGGATGATGAGTCAATTGACAAAAAACTTGATGAGTACCGTGGTAAAATAAGTGCACTAGTTAATTCGAAGCCTGAACCTTCGTCAGTTGCAAGTGTTCCTGGGCAGGCCCAGTCAGCTGTTGATGTCAATGGACAAGAGAAATCAGTTATTAGTTCCCAGGAACATGATCGACCAAGAGGACGGTCATTCGCCGAGGCCATTGGAGGATATGCAGCAAAAAATTCTGTTAAAGTTAGTCGGCAGAGTACCAAGGACCAAGAAAAGTATGAAGCAGATATACAAGCACCAGTAGAGGATGATGTGGATCCCAAAGTGGTAATGAGGAGGCTGGAAGAGCTTGCTGATGAGAATTATTCGACTGGGAACAAACTTTTTGTTTTTCCTCAAGTGGTGAAGTCTGATTCCATGATTGATCTTTACTTTAATCGTAGTATGTCAGCCTTAGCCGACGAGCCTGATGTTCTTATAAAAGGAGCATTCAATGGTTGGAGGTGGAAATCTTTCACTGAGAAATTGCATAAAAGCGATCTAAAAGGGGATTGGTGGTGTTGCAAACTCTACATACCCAAGCAGGCATACAGAATAGACTTTGTATTCTTTAATGGTGACTCTGTCTATGAAAATAATGATTATAATGATTATTACATCATGATAGAAAGCAACATGGATGAACACTCATTTGAGGATTTCTTGGTTGAAGAAGAGCAAAGGGAACTTGAGAGGCTTGCTGCAGAAGAAGCTGAAAGGAAAAGACAAGCCGAGGAGGAACGTAGGAGAGAGGAAGAAAGGGCCGCAATGGAGGCTGACAGGACACAAGCGAAGTCTGAGGTTGAGACGAAGAAGAAAAAATTGCACCAGACATTGAGTTTGGCCAGCAGATATGCTGATAACTTATGGTACATAGAACCTAACACTTATAGAGGAGGGGATAGGGTTAGATTGCACTATAACAGAAGCTCGAGACCACTAATGCATAACACTGAGATTTGGATGCATGGCGGTTACAACAACTGGATTGATGGACTCTCCATTGCTGAAAGATTGGTTAAATCTCATGAAAAAGATGGTGATTGGTGGTATGCAAATGGTATGGTTCACATTTCTATACCTTAGGATTCATGATATAACTCCCACTACTTAGATGATATTGTTTTTTTTAACAATATTCATCATCATAGATGTTGTTGTATTCATCATCATAGATGTTATTTTTAGGTATATATTATTATAACACAACAACATAAAGTCCTTTCGGTGAAGTCTAGTGATACAGTGTTCCTACAGTCAATCCAGGTAGTTCTAAAATACGGTCAGTAAGTATAACTGAAAAGTTCTGAAACATCATGAAGAGATAACAGAAGGAGCCATTTAATTTTTAATTAGGTTGTACTCCAACAAGTTAAAATTACCCAACTCATAAAGAAAGTATGGTAACTTAAATCCTTATGCCTGGAAATTACCTACTGAAAGTTGTTTCTTCAAGTTCATGTTGTATCTCATGAATTGATTTGATGCTCTATCATTATGTGCTTGAATTTGGTGTTTTTATAGTTTCTTTTTATTTTTTCGTTATGAATTAAACTTACATTTGACTTCACTCCTTGTATAGTCACATTACCTGAAAGGGCATTGGTATTGGACTGGGTTTTTGCTGATGGGCCACCCGGGAGTGCAAGGAATTATGATAACAATGGACGGCAGGATTTCCATGCTGTTGTTCCAAATCACATATCCGAGGACCTTTTTTGGGTGGAAGAAGAGCATAAGATCTTTAAAAGGCTTCAAGATGAGCGAAGAGAAAGGGAGGAAGCTGACCGGAAAAAGGTAAGTTCAAAAATAATCATTACATGTAATGGGATCAACATAGATATTCGTACATGGAGTTTTTTCTTGCAAGAAGCAATTGCTAGCACCCATTAACAGCATAACTCAATATCGTTCAATTGTTACCTTTTTTCCCCCAACGTAGGCTGAGATATCTGCAAAACTAAAAGCTGAGATGAAGGAAAAGACTATGAGGGCGTTTCTGCTTTCACAGAAACACATCGTGTACACTGAGCCACTTGAAGTACGTGCAGGAGCCACTGTGGATGTGCTTTATAATCCTTCTAACACGGTGCTGAATGGAAAGCCAGAGGTTTGGTTCAGATGTTCCTTTAACCGTTGGACTCATCCAAGTGGCCCCTTACCACCACAAAAGATGGTAAATTCAGAGAATGGTTCACACTTACGAGCAACAGGTATGTTTGTACTTACACTATATCGCAGTGTCTTTTCTTTGAGCACATTTTTTCACAATCAAGTACTATCAATTTGCTTCTACTTGTGAAATCCATTATGTATGGTGATGGATCTCAGTTGACTTGGAACAACTTGGCATACTTTTGTACTGAATATGTTGCTTTAAGCTTTTTGTGAGGTCTTCAAAATTTTGCTGGAAGCGTTAAAATTCTTGCATCAATCCTTCCTCTCATCTTTCCTTGTTATCAAAGTAATCTGGCAAGCATGCAGTCCTGATAAGACAACCATCTTTTCTCTCAAGCCTATCAAATTCATTTTTACGACGTTCTTGGACCCTTGATGCCAAATTTGATCAGTATTTATTGATTTCCTTCTCTCTTAAGTGATATTCTCGTTTCTCAGTCAGGGTTCCCTTGGATGCTTATATGATGGACTTTGTTTTCTCCGAGTCGGAAGAAGGTGGAATATATGACAACAGGAATGGGATGGATTATCATATTCCTGTGTCTGACTCTGTTGCAAAGGAACCTCCAATGCATATTGTGCACATTGCAGTTGAAATGGCTCCTATTGCAAAGGTGAATTTACATTTTTCTCAAATTTTGTGGTGCACGAATGATATCAATAGAATATCCGACAATGACCAATTTGGATACAGGTTGGTGGTCTTGGAGATGTGGTGACAAGTCTTTCACGAGCCGTTCAAGATTTAGGCCACAATGTTGAGGTTATTCTTCCAAAATATGATTGTTTAAACCTAAGCAATGTAAGCCTACTGCTCTACATCATCCTGCTCCTCATTTTTTTAGTTCTTTTTTCCTTTGCTATGGTTTTAAGTTCTCCACTTTTTATAAAGTTGAATTCCATATAGTTCAAATATAAAGCGTATAATTTTACTTTGACACAAAGTACTGGGTTGAAGTAATAACGATTTTCTCAATTGATATTTTTTTTAGAAAACATTTGAGTAGTATGAGTAAATTCGTCTTGGAAAGTAGTTCCATAATACTGTAATTTTGTTATGTTATGTTGTTTTATACAATAAAAATTATTTACAAATAACATTCTTGAAAGTGTGTTGATGTACAAAATAAATCTAATAAAGTAGCTCCACAATGTTTTTACACTGCAACATCTTTTTTTCCTCCATATTTCTGTGGAGAATTTTGTGTGTATATATTTGTGGAGAGTTTTCTGTACCTTTTATTTAAGGTAATTACATGGACATTTCTCGATACTGACCTTCTCATTAAGTTGCCTTTCTTCTGGCACAGGTGAAGGATTTACATTACCGTGAAAGTTTTGCTTGGGGTGGTACAGAGATAAAAGTATGGTTTGGAAAGGTTGAAGACCTCCCTGTTTACTTCTTGGAACCACAAAATGGGTATGTAGCGCCTTATTCTCCATTTTACTAGCACATGTCAATTGTCACTGACTATACTTCCATTTATTTTAGCTTCTTTGTACCCTTATTTTATCATGAATACTCGATTGTAGTCTTGACGTGTGTTTTGGACATGCTTAGAACAAGTTATTGGTGATAACATCAGAAAAATCTGATTGTTGCCTCTAATTAAATCTTTTACGCTGCAAGGGTCTGCTGTAAGATGCAGTTGTTCTCTTCTAGTTAGGCGTGTCGCTTTGTTTCATGTTTGTATTTTATTTTATCTTGTATGGTTGTGCCTCCCGTCATTGCGGCCTGATTAATCTGCTTGAGTTGAGCATGACTAGATTTGTGGAAACTTAACTATAGATGATATGCTGGCGTATCTTTCTGCAGGATGTTCTGGGTTGGATGTGTCTATGGGAAGAATGATGAGAGTAGATTTGGCTTCTTCGGTCATTCTGCTCTGGAGTTTCTCCGCCAGAGTGGATCCTCTCCAGTAAGTGCAAGATCTGTTCAGCCAGACCTGTTTTACTGTAGTGATATTTACTTAGACCTTTGACATTTTCCCTCGTGAAATTTGTGCAATAAAATATTTATTCTGTTATTTTATCTCCTGATGCAGGATATCATACACTGTCATGATTGGTCAAGTGCTCCAGTTGCTTGGCTATACAAGGAACATTATGCTTTTAATGGACTTCCAAATGGTCGGGTTGTATTCACCATCCACAATCTTGAGTTTGGAGCACATCATATTAGCAAGGCAATGGCACATTGTGATAAAGCTACAACTGTGAGTATCTTTATTTTTTTTTAAGTATTGTGTTTGTTGTACAAATCCTTTGTATCGCTCAAACACACTCTTGTTTGTCTGATTTGAATGGCTATCCCACCAGGTTTCTGAGACATATTCAAGGGAAGTGGCGGGACATGGAGCTATTGCTCCTCATTCCTTCAAATTCCACGGCATTCGAAATGGAATTGATCCTGATATTTGGGATCCATATACTGACAAATTTATTCCGGTATAATAATCCTCACTGAGTTTATTCATATTTCTTTCTGTATATATGCATTCATTTGTTACGCGCTTCGACTTTGTCAGCTTGTGTCAAGAATGTGGTTCTAGTTACATAGCATCTTTCTTTTTTATTCTAGAACAACATATTTATTTACTAATTTGTCTGGGATTTACAAGCATTCAAGCTATGTGGATTCGAATAATTCTGTTGCGTCAAATTTGCACTTGATTTGCAGACTTCACTTATGTTGATTGTGTTCGATAATTCAACTTTTTGTTTCAGTACATTGTGAACATTTCCTGCTAAAATTTTGCCGGATTATATTTCAGGTCCATTATACATCTGAGAATGTTATCGAGGGCAAGAGTGCTGCGAAACAAGCATTGCAGCAAATGCTTGGATTACAGCAAACCGATACCCCTGTTGTTGGAATCATCACTCGTCTAACAGTTCAGAAGGGAATCCACCTTATCAAACATGCAATTTATCGAACTCTTGAACGCAATGGACAGGTCTCATCTCTTTCCCACGATTATTGCTTTGCCAGCTCGCTATGTTTTCATAGTTTGACCTCTTCTTTTAGGGAACTAAACCATGTTTTGTTTCTTTAACAGGTAGTTTTGCTAGGTTCAGCTCCAGATCCTCGCATACAAGGCGACTTTACGAACTTAGCTAGTATACTGCATAATGAATATCATGGTCGGGTGAAGTTTTGTTTGACCTATGATGAGCCACTGTCCCACCTGGTTAGTTTTGATATGTCCTCCCAGTAGCTTCTTATTAGGATTGGAACATTTTCAAGTGCTGAATTTGATCATTCGCAAAAAAAAGGAAAAAAAGTGCTTAATTTGTTATCTTGCAGATATACGCCGGTGCGGACTTTATTCTGGTTCCGTCTCTCTTCGAACCTTGTGGTTTAACCCAGCTCATTGCTATGCGATATGGATCCATCCCGGTTGTTCGAAAAACTGGAGGTAAGTGTATTAGTGGAATATGTGTATCTTCATGATATTTCATTTTGAATTGATATTTGATATTAAAAGGTGTAAGGTACATTCTGCAGGCCTTTATGACACAGTCTTTGATGTGGATAATGATAAGGATCGGGCTCAAGCACAAGGGCTTGAACCTAATGGATTTAGTTTCGAAGGAGCTGACAGCAATGGTGTCGATTATGCTCTCGACAGGCAAGTATAAACTATTACGAGTTGCATAAAGTAATGTTGTAATATCATTAATTCCATCTGTTGTAATTTATTTCAGAGCGATAACCACATTCTATGATGCTCGCGATTGGTTCAACTCCCTTTGCAAGAGGGTAATGGAGCAAGATTGGTCATGGAACAGACCCGCTCTGGACTACATGGAATTGTACCATTCTGCTCGCAAAAACTGAGAACTTGATGACATGGATATTTAAGAGAAATTTGCCCAGATTCCTGGCTTCTCATGACAAAAGAACCCATTCTTTTGTCAAGATGGCAATGGGAAGCAAAGAGCAATGTCTCTGCATTCCCGCTGCCTGTAGCAAATGTCTCAGTGCCCAGCGACTGCGATGATGGGACAATTGGGCCCTGTTTTTGACACGCGGAAAGCTCATTCAGGTGGAATCAGCAGTTTTGATTACATGTATCATTGTTAGGTGCAAATATCTTCAACAGTTTAGTCTTTCTGAAGATGTACATATTTTGTATGTTAAGATTTAGATTTTAGAAGTGGCTTCTCTGTATTTTCTAAAGATGGGACTATATGATGGGATGAATAAGCAAAGCTTCCTTGTCGTGTTGGTATCACCCGTGCACTTTCACCGTCGACGGTTATGATGCTATGCTCTCACAGGCACTATGCAGTTTCAATTTGTCCGAGTTTGTTACCGTTATTTCTCACCTTACAGAAAAGGCAGAACAGCCGTCACACTCAGTGTGGACTCCTCACCCAGATGTGAGGGACGTGGCACAAGATTGTAGGCAAAATTCCCAACCGGCCTGGAGAAGAGGACATGAACTCCCCAGGGGGATGGAGAAGAATCCCCGGCTCGGCCTCGTGAATGCAGGGGCCTGCGCGGCTATTGAGTATGGGTCATCAAGCTCGTGGCGCGCTGCCCCACAAACAAGCAACAGGCCCGGGACACGCGTTCGGCGGCGAACGGATCGAGCGCCTACGAAAGAATCGCGCGCCGCGTGGGTTCGTCGCTCCGAACACCTATCACGCGCTACAACCAACAAACGACGCTACTCCAGATCTGTACACGTTGCTAGTCCCATTCACCAAACAAGACACGAAACAATTTATTGTGTCTTCATTAAATCGTCTTTTATTTATTCGATCTTCAAATCATGCAGAGTCACCGGTACGTACAAGCACAAGGTAGGCCAGTCACTTATCAAGCACGAATAAGCTGATCCGCGTACAAGCTACTAGCTAGTGAATATATAGATACAGAAAACATCGACTGATCTCCCATAAGCACATCAGCTTACTACAACTACTTAACGTACTCGATGCTGACGCCGCCCACGGTGACCACCTCGCCGGCGCACCTGGGCACGAGCGACACGACGATCGTCTTCTCCGCGTCGAGCAAGTCGGTGATGCCGAACCTCGCCGCCGTCTTGACCGACGACCCCTTGTCGTGCTTGACCACGTGCGGCGTGATCGCCACGCTGCCCGCGCAC
>LAPY01003889.1:20330-30798 GCA_000970635.1 Eragrostis tef
CCATCCTTCTATAACGGCGGTTCGTTTTGACTGTTCCACATTGCGCGATGCTTGACCTGCTTCATTGAAGGAATAAATTTTCTTCAGAAAAGCAAATACTACTTTCCAGCTTCTGCCTGACTGCACAAAGTCACGCACAAAGCGTCATCTTGTTACAAGTGTTTTCCAGTAGCGCGCGCGGTAGATAATGCTTGACTTAGGTTATTTCAAAAACAAATGCTTGGCTTAGGAAAGGATAACGTCTATATATGTTTGTCGTTTATGCTTTGGTTTCTCGGCCGGAAGGCACGTTCAGTTAACGTTACCGAGAGCGTATGCAAGCCGGTGGCGACTGTAACAAACGGACGTCATGATCACCGACGAAACACGCAAAGGATCGGAGCAACTAATCAAACGGCGATAACGATGCGACACATGCTGGCTAGTACTAGAGACTAGCTAGAGACTAGAGAGATGTCATTACGCCGTAAAACGTTTGACGATAGGTTATTGACTGCATGCAATGCACACTGCCTGCAACTTGCAACGTATTTTCTTCTCTAGTCAGCCCTCCGTAACCGCGCTCTCCTGCATTTGAGATTCTCGACCGTTTAATCCACATCACAGGCGTGTCCTTTGTTTGGGTTTCACCGTGGTCGAGTAACAAAACTTTCACCGTACGGCCTGGCTACGTGTTTTACTTGCGTTCGCTCCGTGCGTCGTCTCCCGCATGGCGTCGTTCTAATTGGCTGGGCGGCAACGAGGAGTAATTGCAGTGGTTGGGGGTGGGAGAAGTGAAAACCGCGTCTGCCTCGGCTTGCTCGTCTCCTCCCCTCCCCTCCCCTCCCGTTCCCGATCTGGCATGTGATCCAGGGCAGCGATGGCTCGAGGGAGCAGCAAACCCCTTCCGCCATGGAGGCAAGGTGATGGCGCCCTCCCTGTACGGCGACAGAGGTCTCGCGTGAGGCGAGGCGGGCTTCTTCTTCTCTCTCGGTCGACGGTCGGTGGCCCGGAGCGAGCTCGGCTGGCTAGGGCGCAGGCGGACGGCGGCAAGGAGAGCTCAACGACGTCCACAGCGGCAAAGCAACGGCGCGTCCACAGCTTTGTCCACGGTGCCGTCCAAAGCCACTGGTGAGGCCGGCTTTGTCCTCCCGCCTGTATATTCCTTCTCCTCCTCTTTCCTTTCTTTCCCTCTAGATGTGATTTGCTTTTGGATTTCAAGCTAGGGATTCAGAGTTCGTTTTAATTTTTTTCCTTGTGAATTTCGGTGTTGGTCGTGGTGATCACTGCCAGGAGAGATTTGCCACGGTTCTTTTAGATTGCAGATTGCAAGACTCTTGGTTGTTGATTCATCTAAACAAAATAAAAAAGACTCTTGGTTGTTGATTCGTGGGATTTTGCACGCTTGATGCTAATGGCAGCTAGGGAGGAGTTAGGATCACTACATGGCTCAATCATCTCCACAGGTTTGCTCTACATCTCCTCACCGGAGAGTTTTCTCCTAATTTCCTCGCTCATATTCTCCTGATGGCATGTCACTAATTTGCAGCCAGTGCAGGAAAGTGAAGGAAAGTGGGAACAAACTGATGGTTCTGTAGCTATCTAAGCAGGACTGAAATTAAGGGATGAAAGAAGACTTGAGCCCTTTGCTGTGGTATGAATATATTTGTGCAACCGTTCTTCTAATTTGATTTGGATCGAATAAGTTTTGAGTGATTGATGATAGATGCCACAGTTGCAAGTGAATGGCAGTGCGGAAAAGGATTAACATATCAGATGATTATGTCTAATGGCATGCTCTGGATAATTAGGATGTTACGTATAGGAATGTACGTCCTCTATCTCTTTTGCCAATATTCATTGTTGAGTTTCATTTCTCTTGTTTACCTGTGTGATGGATGTGACCTGAAAGACCTGTTATACATGTTCTGATTTTACAGAAGTTTGAGGGTCATAATTTTCTATTAAAATACATGTTCTCTAAGAAAAATCTACCAAGGTGTTGCCTTGTTTTATTTTATCTAGTGGATGACATGTATATTTTTGTATGTATGATAGATTCTCAGCAGTTTAGATATCCCATTTTGGACAGTACAATTTTATTTGATCCAGTGAGTGACATGAAGATTTATGTATGTATAATAGATTCCCGGCAGTTTAGCAGTTTTATTTGGGACAATACAGTTTTATTTGATCCAGTGGGTGATACAGATAAATGCATGTATCATGGATTCCCAACAGTTTAGCATCTGTAGGTTGAGTGACTCCTTGTATTGTCCATCAACTTGGTTACTAGATGAAAAATTTATAGTCCATGTTTTCTAGACTGTTGTTGCAGGTTATAAGTGTGGCAATGTGAAACATATCCATAGATTAGTGGCGTATCTTTTGTTTCTGACAATCTTATTAGTTTCCTCATTATGTAGCTTGCAGGCAAAGAATTTATCATACATACATTTATCCATATCCATGTATGCTTTTTTCTGCAAAACAAATTCAAAAATAAGGTAGCGCAAATAACATTTTTGTGACAATATTTAGATTTTGATTCATATTTAACCTTCATATTTATCCATGTACGATAATAAGGAAATTAATGGCCCGTAGTTGTAGCTTATTTGGTTAGCCTACAAGTATATATATTGTGTTTGCTTGGCCACACTACCAAGTTAGGAATTTCTTAGCTTTGTTAATTATATAATAGAGATCCAGCCACTGAGCCACACTAGCCTCAGCACCTCATTGTCATTTAGGAGTAACCAGGTTTAATGAGCATTTTTACTGGGGCGGCTCATCTTGTTGCTAGGTGCTGACTGGTCAGTGTGATCTTCTGCATCTTCTATTGAACTTCTTTGTTGTCTGTATCAGTTCATCTATTTTTGGCTTGAGATTGTACCATTGTGATCTATTTTACTCTATCTCTTTTGCCAATATTCATTGTTGAGTTTCATTTCTCTTGTTTACCTGTGTGATGGATGTGACCTGAAGGACCTGTTATACATGTTTTGATTTTACAGAAGTTTGAGGGTCATAATTTTCTATTGAAATACATGTTCTCTAAGAAAAATCTACCAAGGTCTTGCCTTGTTTTATTTTATCTAGTGGATGACATGTATATTTTTGTATGTATGATAGATTCTCAGCAGTTTAGATATCCCATTTTGGACAGTACAATTTTATTTGATCCAGTGAGTGACATGAAGATTTATGTATGTATAATAGATTCCCGGCAGTTTAGCAGTTTTATTTGGGACAATACAGTTTTATTTGATCCAGTGGGTGATACAGATAAATGCATGTATCATGGATTCCCAACAGTTTAGCATCTGTAGGTTGAGTGACTCCTTGTATTGTCCATCAACTTGGTTACTAGATGAAAAATTTATAGTCCATGTTTTCTAGACTGTTGTTGCAGGTTATAAGTGTGGCAATGTGAAACATATCCATAGATTAGTGGCGTATCTTTTGTTTCTGACAATCTTATTAGTTTCCTCATTATGTAGCTTACAGGCAAGGAATTTATCATACATACATTTATCCATATCCATGTATGCTTTTTTCTGCAAAACAAATTCAAAAATAAGGTAGCGCAAATAACATTTTTGTGACAATATTTAGATTTTGATTCATATTTAACCTTCATATTTATCCATGTACGATAATAAGGAAATTAATGGCCCGTAGTTGTAGCTTATTTGGTTAGCCTACAAGTATATATATTGTGTTTGCTTGGCCACACTACCAAGTTAGGAATTTCGTAGCTTTGTTAATTATATAATAGAGATCCAGCCACTGAGCCACACTAGCCTCAGCACCTCATTGTCATTTAGGAGTAACCAGGTCTAGTGAGCATTTTTGCTAGGGCGCCTCATCTTGTTGCTAGGTGCTAACTGGTCAGTGTGATCCTCTGCATCTCCTATTGAACTTCTTTGTTGTCTGTATCAGTTCATCTATTTTTGGCTTGAGATTGTACCATTGTGATCTATTTTACACGAATTGTAGGTCCTACAGAGCTTCATGTACCCATATAATAAGGTAGTTACCAGGTCTGATGGTTTAGAGAAGTAACGTGTTTATATATAAACATTTTATCCATGCACGATAATGAGGAAATTGATGGCCTGTGGTTCCAGCTTGGTTAGCCTCGCTGTTCCGTTTTTTTCCGTTTCCCTGTTTCTTCATTTGATACCGCTCTCAAGATGGATCTGCATGTCCTTGTCTTTCTTGATTTTGTAGTTTTTTTCCTTAATCTGTTCATTGGGTGTTGTGCTATGTGATGGTAGTGTGTGGATTCTGTTCTTCCTGATGGGGTTGAATCCCCAATTCCTCCGCCTTGTATTTTTTTCCTCTTAGCATCTCAGTTTATGATTGGCATTATCTTATTTAAAGTTTATGTTCCTTAATGGAATTGATAGTGATTGGATTTCTTTATTATTGGTTGGGTCAGAAACATGATATTAGTATGACGCTTCTGCAACAGGTTACAGGTTGAAAGGAGTCGTGGCATCCAGTTGGTTAATGAAGATGTGTTGTGTGCTTTCTGCTGGCTGCTGCAGACTGCCTGATATATACCATGGCGATGATCTTCTTAGGTGGGTTCTTGTTGAATCACAGTAATAGTCTAATAGGATCGTGATTTTGCAGAACTGGAAAAGGTATTGATATGTATTATCTGAAATATGTTAGATCTTCCATTGTTGCAATGACGGTTTTGTCCTAAATATAGGAGAAGAAAATGTACATTGAAGAAATCATTTCTACTAAAAGAAATGCTCACATTACATTCCTTCATGTATGACTTGAACAAGAGCTCTATAGTCAGACGACGTGGTCCAGATCTTCCAAACCCAGATGCAGATTAGCCAACTTTTTAAATATGTATGAAATTTGCGTGTTTCTTTGTCAAGTAAATTCATTAAACATGTGTTAATTGGTGTGCCCTGCTCTGCCTTGGTGTCCAGTGCATTTTAATGAGTTGTTCTTCTGTTGTGTAAGATTTAGTTTTGCTACTTTCTCTTGGTATGATGTGGTCGACTTTGTTGCCTGCCTTGGGATTGCGTTTACCATTGCTAGCAAGTTATGGATGTGTTGCTCCTGATTTCTTGGTATTCTCAGGTTTGTTGCTGCCTGCCTTATCTGTTGGCTAGCTCCATGTCAAGTTGTCAACCTAGAAGGTTTTGGATGGGTGAGTGTTTTGGCTCTTGCTTTTGATGTTTTTCCCCAGCCTTTGCCAAACTGTGAATTTTAAGCTTCAAAAAAGTTAAATGAACTTTTCTTCCTCAATTCAGAGATTTTTATTTCTGATAATAACAAAATATTGATAATTATCGGCTCTGTATTTTTCTTCTCTGTGTAAGAATACAAAAACAAATAGCTTTAAAATGTGGTCTGAAATAATTATCACATGGAGCTGGCCAAAAGACTTTGGTACATGACTTAGAAATACAATTAGAAATGCTCATGTTTGGGTTTCAGTTAAACAGATAATTTTACTTATGTACCATTATGTCCCCGGTGTCAATTTCTCAATCACAGGACCTGCCCTTGAGTGTTTGTTCTTTGAGCCAAGTATGTACTAATTTGTGAGGCTATGCCTCTGACATGTAATATTACGTGTCTTGGAGTTCTTAAGTTCTAGATGCGCTGTAGTGAAAACCAGTTAGTATTAGTTCGATCGCTGGAAAATGTGCGTATGTGTGTTTTTTATAGACTACAAAACTGGATGGAACTTAGCCACCTGCTTGTTTGTGAAATCAGATCATTTATTTGAAACTTATAGTTTCTTCAGTTTTCATCTGTTATATTTATTATATACATGTCATGCCTGCCAAGTTTTTTAATTGAATTATTATACCAAATTATTGTCCTTGTCTAAAATGTGAGTGGTATGATAATAGAGGCTTTCATCCGGAGACGACACACCTTCCGAGCCTTTGCTATAACGAAAGTCATCGGATGCAATGTATGGCAATATATTGAAAATCATTTTTTCCTTGCAGACTTTTACATATTCTATCCCTGGTTACTGAATTTGTACCAAAATTTTTATCTATAGCTTACTACCTATGGCTTCTATGTGGGTCAAAGTTACCATTATAAGTTTGGTTACTTTACACCGTATGTTCTGTCTATAAATTTCAGCTGCTAATGTCTGCAGCTTCGTTTGCTGTGAAAACCTTGGCTTCATGCTCCTATCAAGACCAGAGTGCTGGGCTACTGATCAATGTCTGTTGACCATTATGTAGCTTAGCTATGCTGTTACGAACTCTTTATGCTATACATGTTCTACTACCTGCAAAGTGCTGGACTACCAATGCTCGCTCATGATTCACTCACCATGGTCATGTGCATGGGCCAGCCTGATGATAGCGCATATGTTAGTGTAATGGATGGCTTATACTTGGCTTCGTCGACCTTTTGTTAGTGTCATGGATGTGAGTGTGAATAGCTATCTACTTAGGTTGCCAAGCCTTCCTACTCTTATGCTAATAGCAATTTTGCAACAACAATGTAAGAATTGTGGTTCTCTGCGTAAACTTGCTTCACATAATTAAGTAGAAATCACGGCTCTCTGCATAAAGTTGTATAAGACTAGAATAGTGTATTTATATATGAGTTTTCTATGTTTAAGCAGATATTTTTTTTGGTTAGCAATACTTCGCTCCTGTAATTGTTGTTTTAGTGAGATATTATGTATACTTTTCCTACCGAAGGGCTACAGAAAACTTCTAATGGTCATGTAACCAAAATCAAATTGTCTTCGTAAGCTTTTAGGCCACATCAGTAAAAGTGAGCAAGCCTCTCAATGACTCCATGCAGGCGCGATCTTAGACAAGTGGCGCGCGACGCGCCGGATCATACTAGTATGCACAGTTGTGCAGAATCTACCACACATATGCATGGGCAACTTGCCTCAGCTTCAATCTCTAAGAGTCAAGATCGGTACCGAGCTATATATAGCTGATAGGAAGTTAAAACGAAGCAACGTGGAAACCACTATTATGTATGTTGTTAGCTGATATTTGTTTTTAGATAATGGAAACTGAGAGTTCCCGGCCTCTACACGGCACGCAGCCCGGATTTTGTTTTTGTTTTCTTATTACAAAAATAGTGTCAATCTCAGATTGACCATAAGAGCTTAAACATAATCAAAATAAATTAAGGAGGCCCAAGTCTATTATTAAATCGCCATCCATGAGAGGCAAAGAGCTCCATTGCAGCCATCTCCAATGCTGCGCTCGCCCCTCTCATGTGGTCTCGAATCTCCTCAGGCTGCAGCAGCGCCCAATACCGCAACCAGTAAGCTCCTCTGAAAAGTGCCTGCATAAACGATGTATGTTTTATATTATCAAAACAAAGTTTATTTCTACATCGCCATATCGCCCAACACATGACGGCAGCCCCTACTAGAATAATTTTTCGCTTGTTTGTGTTAATATTAACAAGCCAATCCCCTGCCATGTTGTTAGCTGATATGGCAAAACACTTTATGTCTAGTAGGATTGTGCAGAGATGTAGGCAAAGCAAGCAGCAGTGTCTACGGCGTACTGGACCTAGCTCGGCTTTATGGATCGATGGACGAATTGATTGCATCGGCTGGCCCGTTTCTGAATCACTACTGGAGTCTCGATCTGTAGCATAGGATGCCTCGAGTGATCAACAAGGCTGGACAGTGGACACGCTTCGGTTTGGCAGTTTAGGCCTTGTTGGATTGCTGTTAGGTGAGTTCTGTGGTTGAAATGGAGTCCGCTGCCCGGCTGAGAAAAGTCGGCGCGAAACTTAGCTGCTTTGGATGTCCCCGCATGAGGCAAAGTTAACTTCAGGAAGCATTACTAGCCGTGTACGAAATGTATAAGTTGTTGATTTTTTCTTTTTAAGTTTCAACTTCAACGTTCTATAAAAAATGATTCAAACTTCACTAGTTTTATATCAACAATTCAACGATGCACAGTAACGTAAAAGTGGAATCACTAGGATTTTCTCTCCCCCGATTTGGAACCAGTGAACAACGCTTTCCTGTGCTACAACGGGCCGCAAGCTTACAGTAACGAGATTCGGCCCGGCCGCGGAGTAAGCAGCAAAACCACGGGGACATGAACTCTCCAGGTGAGATGGCATGGAGCTCGTCTTTCGTCGCGGCGCGGGAGGAGCCAGCAAGACCGTCATGCTAATCGTCGTGATCATACGCGGTTCCGATCGTGTGAATGTACATGTGGTACAAGCCTTAAACTGCTTTCGATCGCCATGGCCTAGGGACATCTTTTTGTTACTCATATCGCATCATATGATCTTATTTAACCGTTATGATCACGCATTACACAATTACACACATAGACACAGCTTTGCAGACATAGAAGCCCGGCGCGGCTGCTCAAGCACACACGTGTATCCCTCGCACAACCATATATAAGCGGATCGATGCCGCTGTATCACATACTCGTACCTCGTACGCAGCCTCCACGAGATCGACCGGCCGGCCAGCACACACGACGACTAAACGTACTCGATGCTGACGCCGCCGACGGTGACCATCTCGCCGGCGGACCTCGGCACGAGCGACACGACGATGGAACCGTCACAAGTGGCGCGCGACGCGCCGGATCATACTAGTATGCACAGTTGTGCAGAATCTACCACACATATGCATGGGCAACTTGCCTCAGCTTCAATCTCTAAGAGTCAAGATCGGTACCGAGCTATATATAGCTGATAGGAAGTTAAAACGAAGCAACGTGGAAACCACTATTATGTATGTTGTTAGCTGATATTTGTTTTTAGATAATGGAAACTGAGAGTTCCCGGCCTCTACACGGCACGCAGCCCGGATTTTGTTTTTGTTTTCTTATTACAAAAATAGTGTCAATCTCAGATTGACCATAAGAGCTTAAACATAATCAAAATAAATTAAGGAGGCCCAAGTCTATTATTAAATCGCCATCCATGAGAGGCAAAGAGCTCCATTGCAGCCATCTCCAATGCTGCGCTCGCCCCTCTCATGTGGTCTCGAATCTCCTCAGGCTGCAGCAGCGCCCAATACCGCAACCAGTAAGCTCCTCTGAAAAGTGCCTGCATAAACGATGTATGTTTTATATTATCAAAACAAAGTTTATTTCTACATCGCCATATCGCCCAACACATGACGGCAGCCCCTACTAGAATAATTTTTCGCTTGTTTGTGTTAATATTAACAAGCCAATCCCCTGCCATGTTGTTAGCTGATATGGCAAAACACTTTATGTCTAGTAGGATTGTGCAGAGATGTAGGCAAAGCAAGCAGCAGTGTCTACGGCGTACTGGACCTAGCTCGGCTTTATGGATCGATGGACGAATTGATTGCATCGGCTGGCCCGTTTCTGAATCACTACTGGAGTCTCGATCTGTAGCATAGGATGCCTCGAGTGATCAACAAGGCTGGACAGTGGACACGCTTCGGTTTGGCAGTTTAGGCCTTGTTGGATTGCTGTTAGGTGAGTTCTGTGGTTGAAATGGAGTCCGCTGCCCGGCTGAGAAAAGTCGGCGCGAAACTTAGCTGCTTTGGATGTCCCCGCATGAGGCAAAGTTAACTTCAGGAAGCATTACTAGCCGTGTACGAAATGTATAAGTTGTTGATTTTTTCTTTTTAAGTTTCAACTTCAACGTTTTATAAAAAATGATTCAAACTTCACTAGTTTTATATCAACAATTCAACGATGCACAGTAACGTAAAAGTGGAATCACTAGGATTTTCTCTCCCCCGATTTGGAACCAGTGAACAACGCTTTCCTGTGCTACAACGGGCCGCAAGCTTACAGTAACGAGATTCGGCCCGGCCGCGGAGTAAGCAGCAAAACCACGGGGACATGAACTCTCCAGGTGAGATGGCATGGAGCTCGTCTTTCGTCGCGGCGCGGGAGGAGCCAGCAAGACCGTCATGCTAATCGTCGTGATCATACGCGGTTCCGATCGTGTGAATGTACATGTGGTACAAGCCTTAAACTGCTTTCGATCGCCATGGCCTAGGGACATCTTTTTGTTACTCATATCGCATCATATGATCTTATTTAACCGTTATGATCACGCATTACACAATTACACACATAGACACAGCTTTGCAGACATAGAAGCCCGGCGCGGCTGCTCAAGCACACACGTGTATCCCTCGCACAACCATATATAAGCGGATCGATGCCGCTGTATCACATACTCGTACCTCGTACGCAGCCTCCACGAGATCGACCGGCCGGCCAGCACACACGACGACTAAACGTACTCGATGCTGACGCCGCCGACGGTGACCATCTCGCCGGCGGACCTCGGCACGAGCGACACGACGATGGAACCGTCCCCGTCTGCTCCGATGTCGTCCATCAGTTCAGTGATGCCGAACCTCGCCGTGGTCCTGACGGGGCTCATCGTGGTCCGGTCAGCCCGGACCAGGTGCGGCGGCATTGCCACGCTCCCGGCGCACTGCGCCGCTGCGGCGCTGCCGCCTCCGTCCTGGGCCGACGCC
>LAPY01003890.1:30378-40391 GCA_000970635.1 Eragrostis tef
GCTGCTCTTTTATGGACCAAAAGAGCTTGCTCGCTCAATAAACTGCTATTTAGTCCCTATAAAGTGCAAAGCAGGATGTGGATGACACGGTTTTTTGTGATGCCTAGAGCCAACTTAGAGGGCCAACTTAGAGGACCAGCTCTAAATGGTTCAAGAAGCCAAAGGGCCTCTAGTTGAATTTGCTAGAGCAATCTAGCGGCACTCCTCAGGTCCTAAGTTCAACTCCCCGTGGGAGCGAATGTCAGGTTAAGGTTAAAAAAATCCCCTCGTCTGTCCTATGACCAAAGCACAGGTCTAAGGTCCGGCCTGGTAGTGGTCGTCTCACATGGGCTACGGTGCCACTGTGTAAGGATGAGACAGGGGTTCGGAGGTTTTCTAAATCTGTGTGAGAGGATCTTCTCCTCCCCAATAGAAAGCCCGGGGGCCGTCATGCCCCCCGCGGGTCTAGTTTTTTTTAAAAAAAAATGGTTCAAGAAATAGGCGATGAAAACTAAACTGAGACAAAAGTTATGGGACTAAAGTTAGACTTCCTCCATTACAGACCTTGATTTAACAATAAGAAACCTTAATTAGGGCCAGTCAAGAAAACATATAAGCATTACAAAAACTAATAATTGAATTGACATTACAAAAATATACATAGAAATAGAATTAAGAAAAACGGGAGTTGGGTGTATGGTAGAAAACACATTGAATTTAGAAAAATTAGGTTGTTTACAAATTGCAAAACTGGAACTAAACATATGTGTCTAGAAAAAAAATTAACTCTGCCTATCTGTACGCAAGGAATATGTTGTTATTCTGCAATGTTATTACATTGAATTACTCTAACCTTTTTGTTGTCATGACGCTGCAAAATTACAGTTACCACAGAAAGAGACTGATTGATCAAATTTGATACTACAATGTTGAGGGCCTCGAGGCACTGAACTTCATCGTTACCTTACTTTGCAGAGCTATGAATCTGTGACATGAATCTGTGACATCACGAATGGACCAAAATTATGCATGCTGCTGAGTGTCCCTTCTTTTTAAGATGAAATCAATATGACTAAAAAAATCGTCTTTGACGTGATACTTGGAGTAAGGCAAAATCAAGGAGTGTCAGTCAAATTCACCGTACGGTATGAAGTGCAAACACTTTCTTCAGCGGATCCGAGTTTGAGAGAATGCCACAAAATAACATGTTTCAGAGGAATTCGCTAGAGTATATTGACATCCTGCTGCTTCCCGTAGTTGCTCCACTGGCTAGGCACCACCCGAAGGAGAGGCGGAGGCACAATGGACTGGAGCCCCTACGACACTTTTGCAGGAGGCTTCTCGTTCGACGGAGTGCAGTACCGCCGCCACCAAGATCCTCACCATCCATTTGGTCTGTGTGGATCAATCTGCACTGCCCATCATAGGTCCAACGGCAATGGGCAATCCCACCAGCGAACTGCAATAGAAGGACTTCCGTTTTCCTCTATCGTTTCCCCCTTGCGTGGGCGCTGGACACAACCGTACAAGGCCACAATACTGTGAGCTTGCCAATGGTTGGCGTTAATCTATAGTAGCCTGCAAATGCCTAAGTTCTCCCGATACCTCACAAGCCTATGATCACGTGGATTCTCTTTTCCTATCAAAGAAGCGTTCGTTCTCTCAGGTGCAACATAAAATCGTGTTGAGCTTTGGCTGACTTTTATGGAAGAAAAGGGAGGGAAATATAAGATGTGCTACTACCACTGCATGTTCTTTGATAAACTTTTTTTTTCAAGAATACGCAGGAGAGCTGCGTATCTTTCTATTAAGAAGAAGAGTTTGTTACACGCGCCACGTAGTGATGCGCTCGCTTTTTCTGATTGGATTGTACTACAAGGATACAACGAGGAAAGACTACCGGAAGGGTTCGGTGCAGTGACTATCCAATCACCCGAGCCTGCAACCTAGCTAGGTTCTTTGCCCCCGCTGTGGCCCAGAACGTCACCTCCTGTAGGATGAGATCCGTCAGCTGTTGTACAGTTGCCGATTGGTCCTCAAACACCCGCAAGTTATGCTGCTTCCAAATCATCCACGCAATCAGCATGATGAGCGTATCAACCCCTTTTGCGACGTTCTTTGAGTGTCCTCTCCTGTGCCGTTGCCACCAGTCCATCCATGATTCGCCATCTTTGAAGGAGCAAGGTAGCCGGAAAACAGATAGGATAGGTTGCAAGTATCATCGTCTTGCAGGTCATGCCGGCATCGGCGTTCCGCAGTCCATATGTGGCACTGGATCACCAGCCATGAAAAGAGCTTGACCTTTGGAGGGCACCATGTGTTCCATACGCTCGAAGCGCCATATAGCTCTGTGGATCCTTGGAAGGTTATGTTATAGACTGAATTTGATGAGGTTCCTTGATAAACTGTTCGGTCAGAAGTTCAGTGACTCAGAGATCTATCTTCAGAAGGTCAAGGTAGGTGACAAATTTGAATAAATCACGACATTTCAGCACAAAATTTTAGTCTGTGTTCGCTCAAACCGTGGAAGATCAAGTGCCAGCAGTTCGGCGAGTGTGAAAAAAAAAACTGTACTCGGAAAGACATTGACAAGTGACACGTGAGGTGTTATTCGGTAGTAATCCTTCCCCTACCAAATAAAATAAAATAAAATAAAAAATAAAAAATCTACAACATTGTAACCAATTCGTTTCCCAGAGAGGGTTAAACAAAGAAAATTTCATAACCATTCTCTTTTTCTTTACCGGGAAACAGCAGGGGAAACCTCTCCCAGAGAGGGTTAAACAAAAAAAAAATCGTAATAATTGTTGGCTTCACTATTGGCTCACTGGTCACTGCCCTTTCATGTCATTCCATTTTCGCTAATGTTTTACGTTTTGGGATATGGCAAGAGTGTTACACGCAGCAAGGAAGGCCGGGCCCCAATGCTGCACCGCCGCCTCAGGAACGCGTCCTCGGTTATCGACTGAACTCCCGTCAGTTGCATTGGAGCTGCATTTCAGCTTGCTTCTCGGCTCCATCTTCTCTCCAAAAGGGACATTAAGGGGCGGATAGTGGCCGGCAGGCTAACACCATCATCATCAGCTGCGCGGCTCATGTAACCATCAGCGAAGGGCTCTGTTTCCAGAGACTCTAACGCCGTTCCGCCCTTGTGGAGGCCGGTGGACGTGCAGTGGCCGCGACCATCGGCGCGGCCGAGTTCACACTGCATCTGATGCTTCGTGGTTCCATGCTCTGTTCTTTGTGCTATCAGTTCACCTGATGCGTCTCTCTGTTCGTACCTACAGTACAGTTAGCTCGAAACTACATGGTTTTCTAGACTCTAGTGCAATCATTTTTATTCTGTTCACTTACGACGCTCGCTGACAGGGGAGGGTGGCGGTGCCGGCAACGGCGGGGGTAGGGTTCGCCCATGCCACCCGTTGGGGAGCGCCGCGGACAAGTTTCACTATTGTCTGCGCGTGTACCATTAGACTCCCCTAGCTATATATATATGAAAGCTCCTATGTGATTCCATGCATGTGCACAAGCCAAGGCATCGCATGCACAGCTTTCTGTTAAATGCAGGGGTTTGCAGGTATGATAATAAGATCACAAGTTCACGGTTCGTTCCAACAACTGACTGAGTAATCCAGCCGCTAGCTAAAAGCCTGGAACAGCCAAACAGGAACGAACGGCAAGTTCCAAACAGACAGAGCAATCAGGAACCAAGTCGTGACCCAAAATGCAAAACCCATCAGTCAAGCAATAAAAAGACATGAAAGCAGCTCGACGAGGTGGCCAAACTCTATTCGAAATCGATTAGCAGTCAATGATCTCTCTGAAGTCCAAAATATGTATCTAAAATGTCGTTACGTGTACGAGTGTTTGTGCCTTTGTGGCCGATATGTACAGGTGCATGTACCAGAGTACTCCCAATGTCTCCCAGGCCCACGAAAAGGAAGCGACCCGGCATTTTTCAAATCAGTAAGGACACCAACACTCTACCATGACTCCATGTTTTCTATTTCATTCCCAACTTAAAACTCTCCTTTCCAGCTCTTATTTATAGGCAAAGGAGATTAGATCCAGTTACCATGCTGACTGACTCTAATCAATTATCAGCACCTAACAAAATAAAGTTGAATGGAAAGTATATGTGTCCATGGTATGAACGTATAAAAGTCAGCTCTCTTCTCCTGATCAGAAACGGCCACCTAGTGGAGCCTGAATTTGTTCGACAGCACTAGTACTCACTGTAAGCCGTTGATACCAGTTACTTGCCAAGTAAACACCAGCTTTTGCTCTGTTCCTGTCGATGGTTCTCCACAGTACACGTACGCGTCCACCGCACTTCCACAAGCCCACGTCGTTCATGACCCTCTCCGATTGCACATTCCTTGGGGCCAGCAGAACATTCCTTGTTCACAGACGATACCATCAACAGCGTTCATTTCCTCTCCGCATCTTCTGCTACTTCAATCATATCACAATGGAAAACAATGTACCTATTTTTTTTAGAAAAAAGAAATAGTTTCCTGCCTTTGCGTTTTCGCACATAGCGTTTAGACTTATTACAACACTTTCAGCTCCCTGGTTGATCACAATGTACCTATGCCCGACGTAATGCTGAGCTTGGAGAATATCCGCCGGCTCAGCGGGCTCTGACAGTTGGGACGTTCGTCGCGTGTGGATGTCACTCCCGTGTTCGCCTGCATGGTGGTCGGACGACACAGCGCGCCACCAGCAGATTGACCTGGCAGTGTGAGATCGCCATGCCAGGAGATAGTGAGGCGTTTCCTGGAGACTCCGGTTGTTCCTGATGCATGCCTCTTGTTTTTCTTTGAAAGCCTCGCACTCAGAATCGTGCTCTAGCGTAAGCATGACATTCTTTTGCTTCAGCTTTCTTTGGCAGCAGTGTGATGATGACGGAGTTGAGCTTGTGGAAGCTTCCACGGTCGGCGATGAAGAAGGCGTTGATGGCCCAAAGCATGTCGTCTTTGATGATCTCCCGTGCTGCGAGGTAGAACTCGGTCGTGAATACGTCGGGCCTGGCACTTTGTTGCGCGGCATGGCCCCTCGTCCTCAGAGAAAGGCTGATCCAAGTGATGCAGGTTTTCTGTGCTGGTCCCGACTGCCGGTAGGTTGATTATGCGTCCTCTCGACGACGCGTCGCCTGGGACAGAGTTGAAGTGATTGAACAGAGCTTCTGCCTTGGCTCCAAGATGTTTTCACAAATAAGCCAGAAAAATTGTTTTCACGATAAGCCATCAAATAAGTTGTTTTCAGAATAAGCCCAAACACTGCCAAACGGACCCTTAACGTTCACCGATCACTGCATGTTATATGATAAACTATATTCGGTTAAGAAATTCAGTATGAGTTCGGACCAGGAAGGAGGTTTGAGGTCAAGCTCATCTCATCGAGCATAGGGGGTTTGAGACTCCCCCTAGCTGTAATCTTTATTTGTGATTTCTGCACCGTGCTGAAGTCGTCAATGAGTGAGGTGCTATTCTTTAGTACTTCGGGAAAACATGCATCTGAGCATAAACTCTACATTATCATGTAACGAATTCTTAGCCCAAAGTGAGCAAATAAAGCAAAAGTCCTAAACATTCTTGTACCCATCCATATCCCACTAGAAAGTAAGAGTACCAATCACTACGGGTCATAGGAGTAATTAAGAACTATAGAAAGAACAAAGAGATTTACATGCACAGCATCTAGCACCCATCAGAGATCAAAGAAATCGACTGGGGATAATGTCATGAACCCTGATCGGGAAGCTGTAGAACTCCTCATTTCTTGGGTCTGAGAAACCTTTTCGACGCCGCAGGAATGGCGTGAACCATGAGAGCCCTCGGTCAGATTCGCTGCCCTTAACCTCCAGCGTGTTATCCAAAACAGATGCAACAATCAGCGCCACCGTTGGGCCAGAAGCAAACACCGTGTTTATGATGTCATTGAACTGTGATCATAAAGATGATTTAGTTGTCAAAATTCATGCGTTGAAAGTCAAATATGCAACATGACATACATGAAAGAATCTAGTTAGGAATAGGGCATAGCATATGTAGATGGTATGGTAGAAGATGATGCAAGTTTACAAAAAAAAGGATGCAAATATGAGATGTGAAAGGAAATGCACAGTATACCCATCCTGCATTTGTTCGGGCAGGTCCACGGCCAGCAGAAGAGGTATATTCATTGAAGTATTGAGGGATTGAGATGCCAAGGAACAGCGCAAGTCCAATGATATAGATGTTCCTCATGGAGTTCTTGTTGGCAAACTGCATGAATGAAACTCCCACAGCCGCTGAGAGAAAGGCCAATTAATCAATTAGACTTTTTTTTTTGGAATAACCAGTTAGACTATTAATGACCCAAACTTGACTTTATAGTAGTTGAGTTTATCTAAACGATAAGTCAATGAGAACGTTCTAACTCACCTACGATGCCAAATAAGATGCAGTAAATTGCAGCAAAGATCGGCAACGGAATTGATGCGAAGAAAGCCCCAAACTTCCCTGCAAGAATAGAATATATCAAATTTGAGCAAGAGAGTTGCACTTGATTTTAATGGTAGTCAAAGACAACAACAAAAGATTACCAAATATAGAGAAGAATATCATAAATCCGGTTGATATCTGAATCACTCTCCTACTTCCAACTTTTGTCAGCCCAAGTAGACCAATGTTTTCACTGCATTATATAAAAATACAAAGACTGTTCAGTTTACGGAAGTGTAGCAAAAGTAGCCAGGCATGTAACATTTGATTTTATAAACTGTCCACTGAAACACATTTAAGATGAAATTAGGCAGAACTGAAACTGTAGCAGGTTCAGAGTTTGCAATATAATTCTTTTTAGCATTTAAAGGAACAAGGGTAGAATCATAAATGCTTAAATACATTCCAGAATAATAAGCCAACGGACAGGGAACTAAAGCAAAGATTCTCTTACACAGATACAGACGATCCAGCTGGAGCGCCAAAGATACCTTCCAGTAACATCCCAACACCCTGGAAGGAAATTTTTTTAATATATACGTCAAACAAGTATAAAAGGCAAGAAATTAGCATCTCACATGTGACTGTTAAGGGCTCAAAAGTAGATCAGCCAATCAATGCACTTTCGCAAGTAATAAAGGAAAATCATTCAGAAGCAGATTAGATGCCTCATTACTACTTGTAGAAGATAAATTGACAGAAGAATTTTCATAAATCCATTTTCATTTGTAACACATATAAACACAGGAACAATATAATAGAAACTAGAAAATAGGTTCAACCTGCAAGCCAACACTTCGACTTAGGACATGACCTGGAGGTGGTGTAGCACCGGCTAAACGTGCAGTTGCAAAGTGTGCTCCAGTTGACTACAAAAGGAATAAAATCTATAAATACGAATATTGAAAATGAAGATTGACAAAGGATCCACAGAAATCTGAGAAAAACATCAGGCCTTCGTCAGTTAGTCTTAACCTCAAAAGCTGAAACAAGTACAGCGCCCATCATCCCAAATGAATGACCAGCAGTGAATATTGGCGTACCCCATTGGAAGGGGTATGGAATTTTGATCCTACAAGAATATGCAAGTGGACATCTTATAAGTGTCTCTCAAAAAGTTTATGATATCGTTTATACGAGCCATCCTTTTGAACCATACCATGGTGCCGATGACATGAGGAAAGATCTATCTGTGCGGCAGTGCTGCTGTGTCTTTAGTGAAACATGGTTGTATGCACCAGCAACAGTGAGGATAGCTGCAAAGGCCCACACGATGCCAATACAAAGAAGCAACGAATACCTCTCAAACAAGAAGGTCATCCGTTCATGGCTATGCCTGAAGTAATACGGTGCATACTGCACACAGCATATTAAAAAGTTGGTCTCCTAGCTATTTTCATAACGTAACATTCATATAGGGAGCATCTATAAGATGATTCCCTCAAAACACATGAATAGAGATTAGGTCATACTTGTTGCACAACCACCGCAAGAATTAGCATTGGAAGACCAATCTCCACACATTTTCCAACCTAAATCAACAATCAAGTGTTATATATTTTCTTCCATATTCTACTTTTTATAACATGAGTTGCTTAATTTTTCTATAAATACCTGGGGAAATCCAATTTCAAATAATCCAAGACCAACGACACAAACAACAGGGGTCATTATTACAGGACTGAACTTCCTGCAACAAAGAGTATGCAAACGTCAATGTCTTACGCAAACGTAGCATGAGAAATTCAACAATTTTTTGCACTCTTAAATACAGATACGTACTTCGCATATGTTCCCCATACTCTGCTAAATCCAAGAATCATGTTGAGGATAGAAGCAACAATCAGAGCCCCTTGAGTTGTTCTCATTGTGTGGACAAATCTCTGCAAATGCCCTAATAGGTTACAAATATTTGTATTACAGTGCCAAAATACTTAATCATTCAATTTCATTAAATTATCCGAAAAGAAAAATCCCAAAAACCGACAAGGAACCCGGGTGAACATGCACTTCCAACCAAAAAGGTTGATAGTTCGAGCAAATGAGCAACTACCATACCTGATGATTACTTGCAAAGTCATTCGTATCAAATCCTCTGGCTATTGAAAGAACTGGGACAACAAATGCAAATGAAGCATTCATAATTGTGGGAAGCCTTGTTCCAACAAGTGTTTGCACCAGTGTATTAATGCCGCTCATAAAGAGAAACGATTGAATAACACGAGCCTTGTCCCCCTATAGCAACATGCACAAATGTGAAAAATTTAACAATTAACTTCCAAAAGAAGTATACTTATGTGTGATAATAAAAACAGTATTAGTAACAAAAGTTAAAACACTTACGGGGCCACCACCCATTGCAGGAACTATAAGAGATGCAAGCATGACAGTAGAGCCTAACATCACAAGATAGTGAAGGAATGCAAGCACTGCCACCTGAACTGAAGATCAAGGCAACAATAGAAACTTAGTAAGCACTAAGCATAAAGTTTTAATTTCCAAATCATGTCTAGGATCCACACAAGTATTAGAATTTCTAGCAGTACAGCCCGTGTCTAAATATCCATGATACTGTATACGATTAGTGAATACAACTTTAAACAGCAAAGTAAGTTAGCCCCTCGCCTTCTCTAATAATTGGCAATCTAGGGCCCATGCAACTTTCTTTACCGGGTTAATACGGCAAATAACAACCATTCCTTCATAGCACTTGATCCTATAGTTCAACCTTAAATCAAATCACAAGGTTTATATCTAACTAAGCATAATGCTGGTCCTATCATAGTTCAACCTTATTTTGGTGATAGCTACTTACAGGTATGCATTGATAAATGGCAACAAATCCTGCGTGTTCGAGAAAAATAAGTAAATGGCAACTATTTGAATGCAACAGGGGTTCTCAGAAAACCATGACAATCAATGAACTCAACTGTATAACAAGTTTCGAAGATGTGTCCATTAACTAAAATTTGAGCTTGCTTTCCCAAAAATATAAAGAAGATGACAATAGTATGAGAAAGTCTTAGGTGCACATTTGAGCGCGAAACGAATTCAAATCAAAACTTGCATCAACCTTTCAGAAAGCAATAACAGGACTAAAACACCAATGAATACGCAGTTGCAATATAACATAACACAAGACGACATTTAAAATCCATTCAACAAGTGACAAAAAAAAACTGAGCAAATCCTAACTGACGCCACCGTACGAATTCAAATATTATTATCCCAAAACACACTATTTTATTTCAGGGAAAAATTACTCGTCTTATTTTAGGGAAATACAAAAAATGATGAATTAAAATAGGACAAAGATTACAACCTGGATACTTTCATTTTCTGGGGAAAAAGATTACACATCTTACAGGCGTACTAGAACATCAAACCACGCATGTCTGCAGAGGAGGCGAAGAGTTGTGGCTTACCCCAAGACGGATTGGAGTGGACGCAGTACGCGAGATGGTGGAACTGCTCGTGAGGCGGGTGCATGGCGCCGGCGCCGACGGCCGGCCCCATCATGGGTTGCATCGCCATCGGGGGCGGCGG